>JBBPSL010000012.1:0-93719 GCA_038093555.1 Butyriboletus appendiculatus
GCAGCGGTAATCAGAAGAAATGGAAGGAAAGTAGGGGAGCTGAGGTACGAGCTAGAATCAGCAGAGGACCACACGGTATACGAGGGGGAGATAGTCGGGATGATTCTCGTGGTAGAGTTGCTGAAAAGAGAGAGATGAAGAATACGCTCGGCATCACTTGGACTAGATAACAAGGCGGCACTCCTCGCCACCACGGCACACTCGTCAGGGCCCGGCCAATACCTTATGGATATTTTCCACTCAAACCTAAAATCGGCACTCGCACATCACCATATCAGATCAATCACACTCAGATGGACCCCAGGGCATGTCGGGATTCCAGGAAATGAGGAAGCGGATGAAGCCGCCAAACAGGCAGCAGCGGGCAATAACAGCACCACAAAAACCCTCCCATCGCAGCTCAGAGGCTCCAAAGGCCAAATAAATACTCTCCCCAGAAGCAAATCAGCGGCGAAACAACAAATCCTCACGTCACTAAAAACTCTTCGAAAAACAATCTTTGAAAAGTTCCCCCGCACTGCCAGCACACTCGCCATTGACGACTCCCTCCCCTCTGACAAATTCCTCAAACTCACCGACGACCTACCCAAACGCCACACTGCTATCCTCTTCCAGCTCCGCACTGGCCGCGCACCCCTAAATAAGCACCTCCACTGAATCTCCAAATCAGAAAACCCTTCCTGCCCTTACTGCCCTGATCATGATGAGACCGTCGCCCACCTCCTTCTCCACTGCCCCAGATATGAACACGTGAGATTCCGCCTCCGATATGCCACACACAACCAAGCAAGACAGCTCGCCCCCTTGTTATCAGATCCGAAGTGCACCCTGCACACCCTACAGTTCCTACACGAAACAGAACACTTCTCCAAGCAATACGGGAACCTCACCCCACCCAAACCTCACCAGTAGACGCCTTAAGGCACACACGCCCCAACCACCACATACGTACCACACCACCTAGGGCCCCACCAGTGCTCACGACCCATCACGCGGTCACACACCTAGCCACACACAGGCTTCGCTCTGTATCCAGAGCCGTTCTCATAGATAACTCATTGATCTCGTATTACACACCAAACAGTCATGTACAACCAGTAGCTACTGTCCGACATAGGGCCACCGCCCTGCAGGACAATAAACATGGAAAAAAAAAAAAAAATTTTTAGGAATAATTTGAAGAATAGTTGTTCTGACAATACTTTGTATTTCATTTCAAGTTTAGTTTTACATTTAAGCTGAGTCAAAATCTCTCAAAATCTGTTGTGCCACTACAAGACAGTGTGTAACATTATCTTGGAGGATGGCTAGCAAAAAAGGGAATTTACGGCATACTACGGCGAAGCTGTCCAGCCTATATATGGAGTGCATAATGTAGCGTTATACTCGGCTCGCTTTCTAGATGAGCGTTGTCGAGTGTCTGGCGCGCTAGCAAGTGCTGCGCATGTGCGCTTGCCATAATATGGTAGCCGACGGCGACCTACAACTCCGAAATCACCCCAAAACCTCCCAATGGTGCCGACTCTTGTCCACCATGCAATCGACGCATCTGCTCTGCCGTGCTTACTGAGACATATTTCAGACGAAGGGACTTTTTGCTTGACGTCGCGATGAGCCATACACAATTAAGATGTCGTGAGACGTTACTGTGCCTCAAAATCTTGACAGAAAATCCCAGCGAGTTGGTGAGCTATCTTGACCGCGATCATGACCGTACCCGGAGGTCGAAACCGATTCAGGTCATGAGCACTGTCAAATAGGTATGTTTCAAGTTCTGACTCATCATGAGTGCTTGGTATCATCGTATCTAGTTCCGGTTTGTGCTTTGTCTTCTTCAAGGTGAGTTCCAACGTTCTTGACCTTACTTTATCAAAACATTCATGTTCAGGTTGATTTGTGAAGCATTTTCTATGCCCTTGGGATATGTTGCGACAGCTTCTTGTGCGTGCTGGTTTGCTCAGGAGGAATGCCCCTGGTGGTTCCGAGTCGGGTGGAGAAGAGTACAAGCTCCCAAAGATGGCTTCCCTGGTCATCGTGATCATCTACAACATAATGCTGCAGGTACGCAGTTATACCATGCTACTACATGGCTCCATGGTGTAACAATTTCCCGGCGAAAGGTCTCCTTCATCCTTATCCCTTCCTCAAGTGAATAGTATACAGAACATTTGGGCGGAAATGCAACCTTCTCTGGTGTTGTTATCGGTATACCAGCCTTATTTGGTGCCATTGCACAATGGCGAGATATGACAAAGGTAGACCATATTCGTTTTTGTAGCCGAAATCCGTCAACGTTGATCCATGTGTAGGACGATACACTGTGGCATTGCAGATAGGATGCTTCGCAGGAATTCTAGGGCAAGTTGCATATGCAATCGCGTATCGTGCCGGTTTCCTGTACTTGATCCTCATCGGGCGATGCTTGACCGGTGTCTCGTGCTCGGGTCTCATGTAATGCAAACGATACTGCACGGATCCTTTGTTGGTCGGAATTCGCCATTGGACCACACTTTGTAGCTGGCTAGTTATTGGACAAGCTCTGGGAATGACCCTCGGTCCGTTCCTTGGCGGTTTGTTGTACAATATCGGATTCCGAAGTGCCATCTTCAACGGATACTCCAGTCCTGATTGGATTGTGACTTGCTGCTACTTACGTGACCTTCTGGTTCGTTATAGCCAGGTATTTCGATGACGTACCCACGACGGAAATGAGCTTGGAGCTTCACGAAATACTTCCTTCCATCGAAGAAGAGAACCACATCGGAGACTCAGCGCTGCTTCCACCTTCTGCTCAGACTACCCACCAACCACCGTGGAGTCGGTATTGGTTTGGAGAAATCTCAAGACAAAAACTGGTTAGATGTGTCAATTTTTTTTGGTACAGGTTGATGTTCTTCTTCATGCCAAGTAGCCCCACCTTCAAGTTTTCGGTTCTTTCTGTGGTATAATATTCTTCCACACGACATCACAAATGTCTACTACAAATGGCACAGCATGTTCGTTTCCCCGGTTATAGATACTTATGCTTGATAACAGTAGTACTGGAAGGTGATCCACGACGCACTTGTATTGCAACAACTTAGCATTTGGCAAATGAAGTAAAACGGAAGATGTGTCGTCGACGTTAGATCGCACCACATTCTGAGCTTGAGCATCTGTTTGGTCGCGGGTGGTATTGGCACCAGCAAGCTCCTGTGCTCACCGTACCCTCTGCTCGATACTCCCCTGCCTAGGGGAGGCTCACGCTCGTTAACGAGTGTGCCGCTGTCCTGCCACATACGGTAGCCGAGGGCGACCCCGGGATTTCCCGCAGGAACAAGACGTACAGCAGAGCTTGCAAGTTTCTTCGACCAAAGATACTTGGATATTTAACCCTCGAAGAGCTCTTCAAAACCCACGCACTGATGGGCCTCGCAGGCCGCAAACAAAAACAACGCATCCCCGCCGACCCCCGGAATTTGAGCTGGGCAGATGGTGAGCCCTCCCTTGGGATGCTCACGATCACACTCATGTTCCCCATGCTCTACAGATGCCTCTCGGTTTGGCCACTCTTATCTCTCAAAGTTCGGGTGGGATGCATCCCAGGGCCTCGGGGCATCAGGCGACGGGATGAAGGCGCACCTCAAAGTCCAGCAAAAGCTCGATATGATGGGCATCGGCGCACAACATCAACGAGATCCCAACGGTCTTGCGTGGAAGCAAAACAAGGAGTTTGAAGCGTTGTTGAAGAAACTGAACGAGAGTGTTGAGCAGAGAAAGGGAACCGACGGCGAGGAAGGGGAGGGCGGGGTGGAGCGGGAGACGGCGATGGACAGCGCTTTCGTACGCGCACAGGAAGAGAAAGTTGAAGGGGAAATTGCAAACGACTCGTTTGTAAAGGCAAAAAAATGGAAACAAAAGGATCCAGATGGTCCAGATTCCAACGAACGCATCAAAAAGAAACCGAAGAAGGAGAAGCGCCGACAGTCCAGCTCTGATGACTCTGCTGCTTCCGCCATCGACTCGACTTCTGAACCTCCATCGGCACCCCACCCTGAATCAATACCCAGACCCCGTCCGATGGCGTAAGTTATCGCGCGTACTGATTATCCGTTCTAATCCTCCTTTTTCCTGTGTCTTCGGCCATGACAGTCATCGTGCACGTATCCGGGCCGCAAAACGTATCGCAGGAAAACCCGCATCAGCCATCTCCGAGATTCTTGGAATCGCGCCCTCTTCCTCCGTGTCCACATCGACGTCGACCCCCGTACTCACACCACCGTCCACGTCGAGCCCCGCCTCCCCACCTTCACTCTCGATTGACAACCTGACAACCTCGACCAAGAGTGTTGCAGATTACTTCAAGGAAAAACTTCTTGCTCGCTCTTCTTCCTCCTTCCCTGCATCATCATCGTCAGCACCGTCAGGATCTGCTACACCCAGTCTTGGTGCAACCGGGCTGGCCCCTGGATTATCTAATGTTCCCCCATCCGATGACGACGGTGAGCTACCGCGAAGAGGCATAGGCAGCCGAGCTCCCCCCATCAATGCCGATGATCAAGACATATCGACGGAGAAACAGCGCCGGAAAGCAGAGAAACGGAAACGGCGGGAAGCCAAGGCTACCCAGGCTACGCCCGAAAGTGTGTCTACCGATGTAAAGGGGCAGATAGAAGAGGACAACGTGGAAACACTCCAGAGGACATCTGAGAAGCATAAAAAACAGAAAAAACGTCGGGAGCGAGAACAACAAGCACCCACTGACCAGCCCAATGATAACAACGACGACATCATCAAGAAAAGTCACGAACACGACACCCCAAGTGGTTCCTTGCCAGAATCTAGCAAGAAATCCACAAAGGAACACCGAAAGAAACGTTCGTGAGCACTCAATTGCATTGGTCTAGTTTACCCCACACCTGCTATCCCGTGTATATACCCTGCACATGCTTTGTTAGCAGTAGATCCTTTGGTGTGGTAAATGCAAGCTAGGCCCCGACACCACTTGGGTTTTCACAAGTACAGATCAACGGCCTGAATCCGAGTTTGACTAACTACTCTTATTTCAGTAAGCCCGAGTTTCCGACAGATGCTTCTTTGTCAACGCGCGCATATAAGGACCAGGTTTCACAAATTCTCACTTTCCACCCTCCCCTTCCTTCGCCAGTGCACCACTCCAAGCCCTCGTCTCATCCACTAGTCCGTCATATCTCGCTTCCTAAGCTCGACGGTGTGCGCGAAGATGAGCTCCAGTTCTTCAGGATATCAACATCCGTATCCTACCCTGATGGAACGATCCGCAACGCTGTCCGCATCATTCGTCGAGTTTGTAACTCTGCATTCCACGGCGCCATGGGGTCACGCGTTTCTTGTGCAGTGCACACCTTGTACGCCTCTCTGGATCGACTGTCCCCCTCCATTTTCTCACCGGTGTCAACGCGTTCCGGAACTAAATACCCCTTGTGCGGCCCTTCTTTGCCTCCTCCCACCAGAGTTCTAGAATTTCACGGTAGGCACATCCCGTCGACTTACGCGTCCCCGTGTGGGAATATTTGACGACTCGCTCGATCGCGAAAAAAGTACGATCTTGGTAGCAAAGGTACGTACGAACCTTACAATCCTGTCCAGTCTGCTGGAGTCATGTAACTCGACAATCCTGCCCTGCGGCCGAACCTGTCAGACACGTTCGTCGTATCACGCAAACCCGACAGAGCGAAGTTGAATCGGGGAGCATTCCTTTGTCAGACCTGAGGCCTGAGTTGATGGGCAAACAGGAGCGCAATTAGTAAGATGCTAGCACCTCATTAAACTAGGCTCTAACAACTATGCTATGCAACGCTTTAACGCGCAAATCATCGACCAGTCTAGGCTGACCGTAACCATTACCAGAGACTACAGTAAAATCGTCCGAGACAATATCCAGTCCATGAGATATGTATCCATGCCCGCCTATATCTCACTCCTCGGGTTCCTCCAGATCCGTCTCCATCTCAAACACTTTCATACCATTGTGTATCGCCCCTGCCGGGCTTTCACAATGCACTCGTAGCACATTCACGACCTCTGGAAACACGTCCTTATCGATGTCCTTCCCCCACAGTATGTCCAGATGCTCATACCCATCCAATGTCTTCACTCGCGTCCCACTCGCCGGCAATGCAGCGACCATCGCCTCGATATCTACGAGACTATCCCTATTGCCATGAAGCAACAAAATCGGGGTCTCGATGTTCCGCGTAGGGAACCGCGCAGGGCGGTACGCTTTCCCAGAGTTTGCAGATGTGCCAAAAACCGTGATATCGTCATCAAACATCTGAAAGGCAGACTCGCGCATGATCTGGAACCAGTGCACGACCGACTTGACGGAGGCGTATGAGTACAAATGAGCATACGCGGCCGTTTTTTGCGTCCTGGTGATGTTGCGGCTGTCCCAGGAAAAGAGGAAATTAAGGGAAGCATCGATGATGGCGGTGAATATAGGTGGGTAGAAGATCGCTTGCCAGGTTGCAACTGAGGAAAGGATCGCTTTTCGTCCGAAGAAAAGGTATACCGACGTGGGACTGCGGAATCGTTAACAAAGAAGGGTAATGATCAGAAAAAATAGGACGTGAGAGATGACTCACGACGCCTTCATAAACGCATCTACAAGGGTGGCAGACAATCCTGCAGGGCTCACCGCTGGTGCAAGAGCGACCAGCACGTTCACCTTTTCGTTCAGCTGCGGGTTGACGCTTAACGCGGCAAATGCCTGCGCGGTGCCTTGGCTAAACCCAACGTAACCAAGGCTACCCACGCCAGTACGAGCGAGGATGTATTCAATCGAGTCGGGAATGTCATGCCAAGCAAACTCGTCTAGACTGTAGTTCCAGAACTTGGAGGAGCTCGGCTTGCAGTGGATAGATTTTTTCGAGTACTTGTTACCGCGGTTGTTCCCGAGCCAAACGTCAAAACCTGCGGATCGCATGGAAAGCGTATGCGGGATCAGCACTGGAATGATATCGCACACCTCCACACCTCCACCTCCACATTCATACATACCTTGTTCTGCAAGCACAAAAGGTAAACAACGGGCCTCGTCTGTCAGACACACCCACACCTCGCTGTTCATGAGCAACCCATGGTGGAGATATACCACCGGTTTCCTCGTGTCTGCCTCTGAGCGACGTGCAGTGCCCTCGCTCTTGCGCATTGGAATACGGTGCAAGGTCAACAGATAACCGTCCTTGGTGAGGACGATGTGTTCCTCGTGCGCATATCCATACAGTGTAGACAGCTCCCCAAAATCTTTGGCAGCGCGGATAGCGGAAGCGAAGGCCTCCTCTGTCGTTGGTGTACCACGTACACTCGCGAAGCGATCGAACAGCACCTGAGAGCGATTGTAGAACCAGGCAACGACGGGTTTCGGCAGGAGCAGCACCGTGAAGCGGAGGAGGGTTTCGACGATAAGGATGGAGAGGCCAACGAGGAGGGCGAGGTATTCCTTGAGCGAAAGTCGTCCAATGAGTGGGAAGTGGGCCATGAGTGCAGTTCCTTTCGTCGTGTTGAACAGGTCATTAGAGACCGATAAAATTGATCGGTAATTATGTAATCACCATTCGATTACGTAACAGATCTTCATGAATCCTAGAAAGTACACCGCGCTAGCCAACCTATATGAGGGTCCTCCATATGGGGAACAAAGTCTACAGCTCGAGCCTCTAAACCCTGTACTTGCCAGGTATTCCCATCTCATGCCGACCCCTGAACAAGACATACATGCTGGTGAAGTTTTTGGTTCGTGTCCGAGTCGTTTTATGCAGGTTCTGAACCACATCACCGCCATCGACACTCTATTCGGGACGGTTTCTCGTCCCTGGCTAACTCGATCGGTCTGTGTACGCAAAATTCTATTGGGTATCAAATCAAGCACCAGTGAAGTTATACGACCTCCCATCACAATGCTTGGATAGATAGCTACTCGGGAGACGGATTAAACCAGATGATTAGCAACGAATTACCATTAGTTAGTCGAAGAGTTAGTGTAGGTAGTGCTAGCAAAACCGACTTGTCCGTTCGCGGTATCATATATGCTGTAGTAGCGCTCCCTGAAGATGGCAAACATCAGTTTACGATCGCCGTGGACGAAAAACGAAACAATTGTAGACGTACAGGAACGTGTATCCATTGATAAAATCGAGGCCAGACCCAGACGGGGTTCCAATGTCGGCGACAACGAGGTAGATAGAATCAGCGGTACCACCGATGGCACTGTTGAGCGAACGAGGCCAGATCTGCGCATTAGGCGTTAGGTCGTACGATGTGCCCCCGACATTGAACGTCAACGTCTTCAAGTTGTCGTATTGGGCAGAGTCAATTTTGAGCAGGCCGGTGGCAGAGTCCATAGTACCGCCAGTCAGGGACTGGTATTTCGAGAACGCATCTGTAGATCGCGACAGAAGATGTCAGCGTGCTGTGGCGCGGCACTCGGTCTCACCACATCACTCACCAGTCGCCATGAGAAGGAGGGTGGTACCAGTGTCGACGATACCAGCGGTCAATGACAAGATGGTATTGCCATCGTATACGATCGACTGGTCGATACCCCAGTACCCAGACGCAGGAGAGGTCGACGTGAGCGGGACGTAGTTGATAGAACCAGTGATGACGGTGCTATCATAGCCGCCAAATGTGAGCATTCCGTTACTGAGGGTGCTACTGGCCGGTACGAAGTAAATACCAAGCACCTCCTCGGATATAGTTCCTTGTGCGCGGAGGTTGTCTGTTACCGTAGGGACTGTGTTTGTATTGCTGACTGTGCCTACAGTCAGGCCAACAGGACCAACTCCAAGGATACCATCGATCTCTTCACCCATACCACTGGATGTGCTAGCCACACCGATGGATTGTTGGTCGATCACCAGCTCGGAGGAGAGTTGGACTGTATCCATCCATTCCTCTCCAGAGAAGGTTCCAGAGCCGTACGAAACTGACTATGATCATCTCTGAGCTCGACGCAAACGATATGGGGGCATCAGAAACATACAACAGTATTCCCAGTGTCACCACTGTTACCAGTCGGGGTGTACGACTGGTGAGCTCCGATCCAAGTGTTGGCGCTTCCAGTGTCAACCAGAAGCTTGTCTGTAATCAATCAGTTCCCGCATCTACAACGGCAACTGATACACGTACAGGATGTTGGAGGATTGCCAACTCCAATCTCAGCGGTGTAGGAGACACCCCCGTTTGAAATGGGGAGAGACGGGTTGCGCTTGCCGAGATGGGCAGTCTGTTTCATGGCCTGGGCACGAGCGCGGTCCTTCTCAACAATGTTGAGGGTGCCACGTCCATTAATTTCCGTCGCAAAATTAAGGGTGGCCTTTCCGCTACGACGGCTGAGAGGACTCGCGTCCACGGCGGACAACGCGATGAGTATCAGAGAAAAGAGTGTTTTGGAAGGGAACATAGTCGTGTCACCGATGGTCTGGAGAATCCCAAGCTTTTAAAGACTTCACGCTTAGCTTTTTATGTCGCTTGTCCTACTCCACTTAGCCGTCAGGAAGCGAGGAGTATCATCCCGGGTAGGGTCGAAGATGCACGCAACTTCACGTGTCTGTAGGAATGGGCAAGGCCGATAGGCTAGAAGACGCCATTCATTGTTAGATACATAACGCACCCTCGCTGCGCGTTCTACTATGACTGACTTGGCATAGCGTCGGTGGCAGGAATACACAAGACCCTCCGAGTCGTTTTCTGCTCATTAGGCCAAATCTAGCTGTATAAGAAATATTAGGTCACCTGGACCATGGCCATGTGCTACCATGCAGTGTGTTGGGGGACTGATGCGCCTGACATACGAAATTATTGCCGAGGACTGTGCAAGCTCGGAGCTGCAACAATGTGTAACGTGATCGCTTGATGATTCTACCGGAGATCTTTTGGGAGCTGTGATTGGAGGAGCTAGAAGCTCATCAATTGGGGTCCTGCCAGAAATTTTCAAGTACACTATCCCTTTTTCGCGCCAAGGGAACCGAGCACCTAGAGACTAGTTGAACCCTCAATTTCTTGATGTGCATTCAGGACCTGCAGATACTCAGCCTATCAGTGGGCCCAACGTGGGTCACGACGGGTCTTGGCAGTGTGGCTACACCGCACCCAAAAACGTTGTCGAGCCAGTGCGACTACCAAAACGATTATAAGCGATCCTAATTTGTAGAAATAGCTTTCGTGAGTTATAATATTAGAACACTCGTAATAGATACTTATTTAGCTACAGTGTGGACCAATACCACTCAGGCTGGCAGCTGCATACCAGCTCGGCATATCCAAAACATAAGTGGGTTAATTTGTGTCACTTGCTCCGACTTTCCCGGGGATGATTCATTGAGAGGTTGGAGCAGGCGGAACAAGAATAAAAACGGGTGTTGCGAAAATCTGTCACTGCAATTCTGAACCCCGAAGGTTTCTCCTTTGAGCGGCACCCCAACAGGTACGAGCGATCAGTGTAATCACATTGAACCAGTGAAATGGTCAGTGTTGTAGGATGATCGTGAGCTGTGACTATTAGTATCAGGTGTTTCAGTTAGTATGAATTCACCATCGATCGAGGCGAAGCCTGTCAATGAGCCTGCAACATTGCATGACATCGTAGGTGTGTGGTGAAACTCGAGTGTTGGGACTCTGGTTGAATGATAGTATACTAGTAGGTATATGTTACATAGAAAGGAAGTCGACTGTAATTCGACGCCACTTGAAAACCCGCGAGCATTACAACGAAGCCATACATTACTGTGAAATAACAATAGCATAATTTAAAACAAGAACATCACATACACATAACCACCTTGGTGATGATAGTCACACTCACAGTACGTTTACGCACCATATCTCGATCTTCCCTTCCGACCGTCCCTTGGCACTCTCCCGCGCCGTCTCGATCGCAAGTTCGAAATCGCTCTCGTCCCGGAGGGTGATCTTTGTCCCGTCTTCGTCCGTAAACTTCATCCCCAACCCCATCAGAGACGTCCCGAACTTGGCCGTCACGCGCTCGACGAATTCATTGAACGATACCGTAGGTGGAATCGCCATCCCGCGCACATCACCCTGGTAGTGCAGCTACAAAAAAAGGTCTGTTCATGTCTGCGTTCTTTTAAACCAAGCACCCGCAAGGACGTACCTTGACCCGGATGTTTGCCATCTCCTCGTCGTTTTCGCCCGTCACAAATCCGTCGTCACCCTCGTCGTCGTCGTACACTTTTTTTACTCTGTGTGTCGTCGCGCGGCGCGTCGGCTTCCGGCGGACTGTTCCTCCACCTGCATTGCTGATGCCCCCCTTGCCCATGTTTGCACCAGCCATGTCCATACCCACGTTCTGCTCCATGTTCATTCCCATGCCCATATTGGAGTTCACGTTCATCATGCCCCCGTTTGCAGCTCTCGACGGTGAACGACTTATCCCAGAACTCGAGCTCGTATAATTTGACGTCCTAACCGAGTTCGGGGCAGATTGCATCCATGCGGGTAATTGTTGCTGCTCCAGTTGTTCTGGCTGCGGTTGTTGATAGAACGATGATGGGGCAGGTGACTGCCTCCGCGATGAAGATCCGCTTGACCGCGCCTGAGCAGTCGGAGGATGGGGGATCGCCGATCGTGAGGTGGCACCGTCCGCATAAACGTCCATATACGCGTCGTAGAACTGTGTATGCTGTCCGTCTATAACAGGAATTCAAACGAACAACATCAGCTCAGCGGCATGCTCATGGGGAAAACCACAAATTGGAAGACAAATAAATGATGTAGATGAGGGGATTGCACTCACCTCCTTGTGCCGGCGCCAGCGTGGCGGGTAGTACCAAGGGTGTCACACCTTGGGGGGCGTTGACATACTGACCCGGCAGGAGCTGTGGCAGCGGTGGCTGTGGTGCAGACTGCTGCACAACTTGAGGTGCTCCTTGCCCTTGAGGTCTCCGAGTACTCGGTCGATGCTTCGGCAACGTCTGGGCCCTACTTGCTGCTGCTCCGGTCTCTGCACCCGCCATCAAGCTGCCCGCACCAACACCTGCAAATCCGCCGGCAGTGGCTTGCGGCGTTTTGGGCCTCCGGGGCACCCCTGCACTGGTCGTGGCGCTTCTTGCTAACCGCGTCGTGTTGCCCCTGAGCAGTGCAGTGTTGCTCCTCGACAGGTCCGATGGAAGGGGTGGTAGTGGTACATTCGGAGGATTCGAGTCTGAATTTGTCCGCCGCGAGGTAAAGATAGTGACTGCGTTCGGGCGAGCCCCGACACCGGGCTGGATAGCCGTCCTAGATCGCTCGAGAGGAGTAGGGCGTACGGCGACCGGGTTCGGGCCTGCATTCATACGGTAAGAAAACTAAGAAATGTGCAAATAAGTGGACGACGCACGGGGAGCAGGCACGGTTGCACTTCTGCTCAGAGCAAACGACTCAGCATCGGGCTTGTCATTATCCTCTTTGTTCTCAAGATCCTGTCCAGAAACTTGTTGCAGTTTCTTTACACCTGTGAATTCCGTGAAGGCGTCATTGGAGTCGCTCGCTGCGACCAGTTTCTATCGTGACAGGGTGAGTCGGAGAAAAGGAGAACAAGACAGTAGAAAGAAACTGACAGCCTTTCCGAGATAATCTCTGCTCTTGGAATTCTTGAGTTTGTGTTCCGCCGGACGATACAACACGCCAACGGGCTAGTGACACCAGGTGAGGTACCATACAAAGGGAGAATAGAAGGAATCACGAACGATGCTGAATACGGTGTACCCCTCCCCACGATCTCGAACGGCTTCGTCAATAACACCGTGCTCTTCCGTGACCTGTTGCCTGCTAGCCTCTTGCATATCTGCCATCCCTCCTTCCAGGTAACCGAGATATATTTCGGTGAGGCCTTTGTTGAACATGACCTCTGCAGAAAAAAGTTTGAACTTGAGACCAATTTGTTCATAGTTGCTAGGGGGTGATGAGTTCGGGATGAATCAAGTTGGTGAGAACTGACATGGCCTCATTCCCTCGGAGATAGAGGTATGCATCCTCAAAATTCAGGAGTGCAAGGTCGTAGCGCCCTAGAAGAAAATTGGACACGCCACATTGGAAGTACCTAGAAACGGGAGCGATGAGAGAAGTAGACAATAAAACATACACACACAGGGGCCATGTGCGTATGGGAACCCATCACCACTCGGCACCGAATGGTCGCCAATGGCTGGGACGAGCCTAGATGGATACTCACGCAATCGCAAGGTAAGCATCGAGGTTGGTTGCAGCGATGAAATGTTCGATGGCAGTCTCGTGTTCGCCGATGGTAGCATATATGAGGCCCATGTTGGTGAGGATCTTTGAAGAATCCGCGATACGCTGGTGGGGTCATGTATTTGAATGAGATACGGTGAGCATGACTATAACTCACGGAGAATAGATCGAGAGCCTTGTCAAAGTCTTGCTCATCGTATGCTTTGAGGGCAGCAGCCCATGTTTCTAGTTCAGCCTTGAGGGAGAGGGACATTGCAGGAAGGAGAGGCAGGGTGGAGTGCAAACCTAACTATTAATAAGAATTTGCGTGCCAGACGCAAGTTTGGGTGAAAGAAAATGGGATAAGAGAAAAACACAAGAAAAGGGAAGGAAAAAAGGCAAAATCGAGATGGACAAAGTCCACAAGGCAATGGACAACGTCGCAGCCTTATATATAAAAAATCCGTCATTTCGCATTCCTTCTTTACATAAATTGGCTATTCCCTTTTATAGAAGTTTATTTATTTCTCAAACCAATCACTCGGTCATCCCATGGCCAGCCAGTCATCCTCTCTTGTTCTCCCGACACTCCAGCACTAGAGGAAGCGGAATATCACCCCGGCGTCACCCTCAATGATGGGCACCTTCCATGGCTCTTCATGCAATATTTTGTTTAAAAACATGGCATTCTTCGGTCTCTTCCCATGCTCCGGCACCACATTCACACCTCATCACGGGCCCGGTCACTATGCACACTGCACCTCACTGGAACCTGCCACGTTCAATCTGTGCCACTGATGAATTTTGTATCCGCCCCCGCCCAGTGTCGACCGCATTCTCTGGTATCCCAGCCAAAATTATACTCGATATACCTGAAATAGCCATCTCTCACAGCCCTTGGGGTCCGGACTGTCGGCGGCCCCGTTGAACCCTCCCTTGTGGTACTCTGATTACTGTATCCTCAAGTATACGTATGCAGTCATCTCTTGATTGCATACCATAATTACCATAATGATAGTTTGCGTCACAACCAGATGATACGCGTCAGAATCCCTACTGCGCGATCAAGGTCGTTATACCCTTCTCTTCGCATCAGGGCTACTGCCTCGGATCTGAAGCTAGATACACCTGGCACTGCCATTCTGATCGTGCTGATTTACGGCGGGTGGCCTTTCTCCTTCGTTTCACAGGTGAATGGCACTTATTCAACCTGCGCTGTCACCATGTTACTCGCAACGATACCGGGGCCCGAGGCACATTTTCTTTCTAATTATAAGTACGGTGCGTTGGAACGTTTTATCACGCCTCCAAGCCATGGTGGTTAATTTGTTACTTCCACTTTCCTCCCAGATTACTGTACTTGGCTGTCAACTGAAAGTTCACAGTAATGCGATGATGGCTTTGCTATGTACTTACACGTGGGTGCAGGGTCCAGCGAGAGGTCAGCCCAGGCCGGCCGCTGCATTGGCGAGGTAAAACCTGATCGACTATCTTGAAGTATTCATTATTGACATTTTCGCTTCGCCTTGCAGTGGGGCACTCCACTCGAGCCTACGTGCAGTAAGAATCCCCCATGGTTGGTGAATCATGTGCATCAATCTACTTGCCGACGCTGGCTCACATCCAAAAACCGGATGATCGTTCATCATATGTTCCACAGTATCCATATAGTCCACTCATCATGGTGACAAGTCCAGCTTTCGTCCTTTATATAGTATGCCAATCCAACATGTTCACTGACAAAATGACTGAGTCGGATCAATTCAAAGAGCTTTGCCGCCCAATTTCCCTCTCAGTTCAGTATTTTCCAGTCCCGATGTCCGAATCTTCCGGAAATCACCACGCTGTTATGTTTTGTGCGGCTGTGAACTGATCGTCGGATGCTTTTGGGATGAAGAAAACAGGATTAAAGTTTACCGTGTCCTGGATTTTGAATTCATCTTCATGAATGTCTGGCTTGTGGTGTGAGTACGAGCGATACTTCCCCGAGCCTATTTGAGATACCCTTGCAGATTCGGGTGGCATTTGCGTCTTATCAAGTATGACAACTTCAATGAACCAAGTCCACCGACCGTGGTCAAACCTCTGAATTCGACTTTATGGATGGACCAAAATATTCACCCTCCCTATCTGCCGGGATGCTCGGGACAAGCATATCAACAATTGCGCCGAATCAATGGTTTCCCCGGTACCCTCGTGTGAGCCATTCGCACTCACGCAAGGTATCTACTTCATCTTGATTCGTCATCTAGCAAGTTGTCGTAGACCCAGCTCAGTGCAATTGCAACCTTTTCCAACCTCATCGTAACGAGACATCATGTTGGAGTGTGCAGGTGTTTGTCATGCCATGGAATTCGTCCGTCCACGTGGCATCAGCCGCATCTGGTCGCTTTCGTTCGATGTTCAGCATAGTTCTTCAATACTTCCACCCAGGCGGGAGAGTGGACGTGCCCAATACCTCAAAGTGCTCACACTGATGCAGTCGCACTGACGCCGGTCGCGCCTCTCACTCCTGCTGGGAACAGCCATGAATACGAAGGGAAACTCGTCACACTCAGTGGTCACTTTCTCACATATGGTCACTTTCTCAGGAATCCCTTGATGGGCCATCCCCGTCTCGCGAGCTGGTTAGGACATATGACATTATTAAAAAAATGCGGTGGTGCTGCCTCCGGTGGAAATGCTATTTCCCTCTACAGGTTGCTATCGGTGATCGATATCTTTCCATCGATACGAAAGTTGACGGTCGAGGATATTCATTTCGATTACAACGCACACGTATCCAAACCTACTCATCCTAAGGCCCCTTATCCTCTATCTCCGCAGGATTAATGGTAGAACAGCTCTGCGAGGCATTCTCGCACGTGCTCTCATCGGAACCGGCATACGGGAAGATATCACGATCATTGACTGCATCGTCCATTATTTTCTAGAGTCTGATCCAGATTCCAACATACAGTTTTCTTCCACCAACCTCACGCTTGCATCCATGGACCCAAGTGCGCCGGTGGAAAACCCTGTCTCCTGATGGAACAGTCGGAGGCTCTCCGTAATTAGCTGTCCAAGGATGTCCCGCTCGTTTCTAGAAAGGCTGTCCGGAGAAGCTTCCCCAATGTGCTTTTCCCACCTTCGAATCATCGACTGCGACAACTTCAACGCAGGGGATATTATATCCTTGATGCGGTCACGGGAGACTATAGCGACACTCGTGTCGCTCATGGGTGGTCGTGACGATCATGACTTTGCAGCGTTGGCGGAACTGCGTGTCCAAGGCCGTGGTCCTCCCATTAGTGTCAAACGGGCGACCCGGTTGTCTGAGCACGTGTAGACGTTCTCTCGGGACACCGTCGCAAAAGATGGATTGCGGTACATGTGGGATGGACCCACCAGGAGGTTGATGGTGTTACCTGTAGGCGGCTCTTCGGAGGTACGTATTGATCAACTCTGACGTCTGGCCAAGGATTTCGAAGCTCACTGCTGCTCGTAGCGGTCGCTCTCCGGGGTCAAGCTGGGAACAGTCAACACTGCATGAGTCCGATAATGCCCTCGATGAGCAAACTCAAATGCGTTTCTAGTAAGTTGAACAGTCAGGTTTTCGGGGACCGAAGTTACTGGATCCAGGCGATGCTAGGACTTGGCGAGCAGCTTGCTTGTGATGCCCTCAGGGTGTTGGTCGGAGTTGTGGTTCTGGAGCTGGCGGGTGCGACGCACTCGATGCGGGGAGGCTCAGGGGAGCACAAGAGGTGGTGGGTGCATGATCAGAAGGGCATATATCAAGGGAGGGTGATCAGTCTCTGTCCGGTGTCCGTATCCCAAATCACAGCTCTAGTTCTCACATGGGGGTCGGGCCCGGGATACACCGCTTGTGTGATACTGACAATGAACCGTTTTCCGGTCACCACATGTACAGGCGCCACGAGCGACGACTGAAGAGCGCTGATGGATGGGCCGCATCACTGATGCTAGCACAAAACCGTTTGGCTGTAGAGATGAGATGTTGGTCGTACTCAGTACTGGTTGGCAGCGGCTCGGATTAATCAGATGCCAAAAGCCAGGCCTGCTTGGCGATCTCAAATAAGGGCACCACCGTCTCATCTCACCATCAACAATGTCCTCCGACACAACTACAGCGGCGACGACCACGACGACAACCACGACGACAACCACGACGACATCGATCCCTCTACCGCCCGAGCTCGCCCAACCCGTCGACTGTCTCCTCATCGACAACTTTGACTCATTCACGTGGAACCTCTACCAACAACTTTCCCTCCTCGGGGCGCGCGTCACCGTCATTCGTAACGACGCCATACCCGCCGCCGCCCTTGCCCAGCTCGACATCAAGTCCCTCCTCATCTCCCCCGGTCCCGGACACCCCACCACCGACTCGGGCATCTCCCGCGATGCGATTCGGTACTTTACTGGCAAGGTCCCCGTGCTTGGCGTCTGTATGGGTCTCGAGTGTATCGTCGACGTTTATGGTGGCACGATCGGGTTTGTGCCCTCTTTTTTTTTCTCTCTCCACTACGCTAGACACGCGACTATGCTCACGGCAACGACAGCTATGCAGGCGAGATCAAACATGGCAAGCTCAGCCCCATTCGACACGACGGCCGAGGTTGCTTCAAAGGCATCCCGCAGCGCATTCCCTCCACGCGCTACCATTCCCTGAGTGCCTCTCTGAAAACCCTCCCCAAAGAACTCATGGTCACTTGCATCACCGAAGAAAGCGGCGTCATCATGGGCGTCCGTCATCGCGAGTTCGTCCTCGAAGCTGTCCAATACCACCCCGAGAGCATTCTCTCAGAGGGCGGTGACGCCCTTCTACGCAACTTTCTTAGCCTCAAAGGCGGCACCTGGGAAGAAAACCCAGACGCGCTCGTCCTCGACACCGCTCTCCCACCTTTCCCCTACGACGCTCTCACCCCAAGCGTCGAGAACGCTGCCGAACTGAAAGCCAAAGTGCCCACCATCCTTGAGCGCATCTATGAACAGCGGCTCAAGGATGTCCAGCATACCAAGTCTCTCCCCGGTAGCTCATCACACGACCTCGACGCCAACCTTGCCCTCCATCTTGCCCCGCCGCTCGTCCCGCTCGTTCCACGCCTCAAAGCCAGATCTCCCTCCCTCATGGCCGAGATTAAGCGCGCGAGCCCGTCCAAGGGCGACATTGCACCCAACGCCAACGCAGCACAGCAAGCGCTCACTTACGCCATCGCTGGTGCAGCCGTCATCTCTGTCCTTACTGAGCCCACCTGGTTCAAGGGTTCCCTCCTCGACATGCGGCTTGCTCGCCAGGCCATCGATAGCCTCCCAAACCGTCCCGCAATCCTCCGCAAAGACTTTGTCCTCGACGAATACCAGATCGCAGAGGCCCGATTATGGGGTGCTGACACTGTCCTCCTCATCGTCGCTATGCTCCCACCCGCACGCCTCCGCGCCTTGTACGCCTACTCCCTATCACTCGGGATGGAGCCTCTCGTCGAGGTACATACCACGGACGAAATGTGCGTCGCGCTGGAACTTGGCGCCAAGGTCATCGGTGTGAATAATCGTAACCTGCACGATTTCAACGTTGACATGGGTACGACGACCCGACTTGCGGATATGGCGCGGGGCGACGTCATTCTCTGCGCGCTCAGTGGGATCAGTGGACCCGAAGACGTGAGGGAGTATGTTAAAGGAGGCGTTGGAGCGGTGCTGGTGGGTGAGGCACTCATGCGCGCAGAGGACCCGCGGGCGTTTATCCACCACTTGTTGGACTTGCCCTTGCCGAAGGAAGAGGAGAAGGATGAGCAGGTGTTGGTGAAGATATGTGGGATCAGGAACGCAGATGAGGCGTTGGTAGCGGCTGCAGCTGGTGCAGACCTTCTGGGACTCGTCTTCGTCCCGTCGAGCAAGCGGCACGTCTCGGTAGACGTTGCACGATCGATCGCAAGTGCTATCCATACCTTCCGTTCCTCGCTAAACACGCCTTCAAGTTCAAATGTGAACGCCGAGGTCGAAGCGAAAATAGAAACAGAAAAAGAAAAAGAAACCGAAGCAGAAACCGAAACAGAGAAAGAGACCGAGACCGAGATCAAGACAGAGACCAAGACCGAAACTGCGACAGGAATAGAAGTGGCTGTGGAACAAGACGTAGGGAACGTGCCTTGGTTCGCGAATCATGCGCGCCGACTCATACGTACGCTCGCACACCGTCGCCCGTTGCTCGTGGGCGTGTTCCAAAATGCACCGCTCCATGTCGTGCAGGAGACCGTTGCGAGTGTGGGATTGGATCTCGTGCAGTTACACGGGGCGGAGCCGATCGAGTGGGCACGCTTCGTGGGCGTGCCTGTTGTGCGCGCGTTCCACGTCACCGCTGGAACGGGCGCCAATGGGGTCGCGGCAAAGACGGACGGTCTGCGGGACGTGACACGCCCCGGATTGCACGCGTTCGTGTTGCTCGACGCACAACGAAGCGACGGGCTCAGTGGGGGAAGCGGGAAAGTGATCGATTGGGTACGCGCACGAGCATTGGTAGATGCGGGCGAACATGATCGCAGCAAGGCGGTGCTTGCGAACGGGCGTGGCGACGAACGTTCGCGCGAGCAAGCGGTCAAAACCGAAACCGAAAACGGAGATGAAAACGCAGAGGAAGACAAGGGTCGGCGTGGCGCTGATGCTGATGCTGATGCAGATACCCCTTATCACGCGTGTATGCCGCTCATCCTTGCAGGTGGACTGGAGCCGTCGAATGTAGCTGAGGCGATCGCGCAAGTGCATCCGTGGGCAGTGGACGTGAGCGGAGGCGTCGAGCGGGAGGATGGAACAGGAAAGGATGCAGAAAAAGTAAAGGCGTTCATACAGGCCGTCAAGGCGCCTCGCCCTGCCATCGCGCAGGACCCGGACCCAGGGGCAAATTGAAAGGGGAAGCATCAGGTATTGTACCAAAATAACAAAGGTTCTATATTTGGTGTATGCTAGGGGGTGTTTTCTTTTTTTTCTACGATGTCATTTTCCTTGGGCGGTTGCAATGCAACGCGACGCAAAGTGCGATAAAGTGAAGTGTTGTTGAACCCATTGGCAACCACTTCTAAGAACTTACCGAGGATTGTGATATGGAAGCTTTCAAAGTCGCAGTAGAAATACCTGAACTCATTTCATCTCGGGGGGTTACTATCGGAGTTTAACTTAGACTTACCTTGTAAAGCATGTCGTTCCCACGACTCTCGAGTTTTTTCTTTTATTTTTCCTCGGGCGCAGCGCGAATTTAATTAATTTCTTAGGTTTACCCCAGGTATGCCCGCCCGCTCTAACTGAAAGAATATCGAATGCAAAGGTGAGTTGGAAATGCAGAATTTCACGTGTACTTGGTTATTGCAATAGTGTTGTGCTTGCACGTTCGTAACGTCCGCTCGAGGCGCAGTGACAGGTTGGGTCTGGCTTGGCGCAGTGTCCAGGTAATATGTTCCGCGAATCATTGTTGACCTTTTCAAAGGCCAGCGATTCTCGGCTTGCGTTCTAGGCTCCGTTTGACGTCGAAATACATGTATGTGCGAGGGTTCACCCTGGAAGTCGTACATTTGATGATGATCTGGGGGTGGGCATGTGGACACCCTGCGAAGTGTGTCATGACATACGTGGAAAAACACGGTGCGCCCGGCCTATACCGGGCAAGATTCTTCAGTTCTCTATTGTGCTGGTCCGCCCCCTTTCTTATCGTCGGCGCTTCCAATCACTTCCCGTACCGCTCACAACTTCTCAACGCCGCCATACCTGTCGTTTCCCAACGATGATGGACGTGGATTCAGATTTCCACGTACCCTTCCACTGTGCCCAGCTCGCGCCAGTGCATATCGCGGGCTGGGACTACACCTCGGTGCCGGAACTTGTCGTACGTAGCCTGATGTCCTCTCCCCCGACTTCCACTTAACCTCGATCACCCATCGCCGTTTTCCTCTATCATCTGCCTCCGCTGTCCTCTACCTACCCTCCATGGGACAGGTTCTCCCTGAAATCGTGCCACAGGAAGATGCTCAAGCCCTCAGCGATACTATTACCCGTCTCCACAACGCATCAAACCCATCCGACATTGAGCGCTGTCTCCGCGAGCTCGCGCTCGCCTGGGAGGACTACTACCTCCCCAAGTTCCCAGTCCCGTTCTTTCAGGTCAGGGTTGCAGACGTGCGTGCCGCTGGTGGTTCACTCAGTACCGCGCTGGAATTGTATGACGAGGTGCGTGGTGCGTGGCGTAGGTGGGCTGTGATGTGTGATGTGCCGTTCGGGCGTCCGCGATTTCACTGAATAGGTGCTTCACTCGATCAACCCCGGTCCGCAAGGCGCACCGTTTACCGAGTTTGTCTCCAAGCTGCGGAGCCAGGCTCAAGGGGATGCAGAAAGACAGGGTGAGCTTCCGCGCGAATTCTAGGTCACTTCATAGATCGCACATCTTTTACGTGTCCCATGCACCCTGTCCCTTTATTTCTTCGTGTAGCGCACAAAAGCGACAAGCTGCAGTTCTTCCAACATTGGAAACACGCCCGCGCGTTCGCTAGCCCATTCTTATGGCCAATGCTCCCTGTATCTGCGCCCGATATCCTCAATACCTGGCAGACGTCCAGGTATCAGAGACAATTGCTCAACTATAGCTGGCTGCAGGCCATACATATCGATCAGGACTGTGAGCTCACGACTGAGGTATGTCAGCGTTAGCATTCGTCGTTTCTCGGGAAACATGAGTGACACTTTGTTCGTAGTCCGTTGAGGCATTAACGCGATATGGATTCGTCCCTTCTCTCGTCCAGTGCGCACCCGGGAGCGAACTGAAGGATCCGGATGCAATCGTGAATACCATGCTCGACCTCGATCAGGTCTGTACCCTGCCATTCTCCTCTATAGATGACTGTTGACTGATACGCCCACCTATGCTTTCTCACCAAATGATGCGAAATGGATACTGAACCCGACTTCAGGCATACACATTAGTTCTGCAGCTAACCGATCGTGTCGAACAGCTGACAACTGAAAGCATCAAGGCGATCCACAGTAAGCTCATGCGCTCCTCCAAGATCCAGACCGTCTACGGCGGCCAGTTCACTGGCGCAGTGCGCTATGTCAACGCGGGCCTTACGCGGCAAGCCACACAAAAGTCGGCCGTGGTACGGAGCCACCAATATAACCTCGCATTTTGTCCTACCGAGTTGGTAGATCAGCAGTTGGATTATATTTGCAAGATGGGGAGGGTATGTGTCGACTTTCCCTTGTTTGCTGGACGCGCTTATTGATGCATCCAGCAATACATCGCGCGATGGCGGAATCCGTTTGCGACCGCGGCCTGGATCCACGTCACCTTCACGCGTTGTCACCCTTTTGACGTGAGTGCCTTCTTATTCTCGACGCCATCCTATCGCCTCATCTCCCATCGCATACACTAGGACGGAAATGGACGGATGGCGAGGCTACTATCATCCATCCCCCTCGTGCGTCACGGCTTCCCACCAGTGTGCATCTCGCCCATGTGGCGAGGCGTGTATTACGAGAGTATGAATACAGTGAGTGAGAGTTGGTTTGAAGTTTGGGACTCTGTTGACACAAGTCCTCATCACTTCTTACCCCAATGCAGGCCTGGGAAGGCGACTACCTGCCCCTGATCAATTGCATGGTTGAGAGCATCAAAGCGTCGCTGACGGATGTTGAGCGGATCATGGCGTGATATCCTCCGACTATGCGTCTGAGTCTGTCACCTTCTATCTTGCTTTTCCGTCTTTCCCTTCCGTGTTTCGCACATTTGCCTGCTTCTCCTCCCTGCGGCCATAGGTGGTTTCATCGATGTACTATCGGACTATATCCGCTTTGTTGACTGATACCTGTATCCAAATGATGCACTCCATTCGATCCGTCCGACTTCATCGCAGGACTAACTTCCCCGGGCAGACCAGAGTCAGCAGAAGACAGTGATCCCTTTTTCTGTATTGTCGCGTGACACCGTCACTGAATCACCCAAACGGGGATATGCAACACTTGCGGGTACGCCCGGAAGGTAAGTGTTGTTCCAGTCGTTTGGCATGTTGTCCAACATCCGCTAGCATGTTCCTGGGACCAGTAGTGCCCCTTACTCGCCGAGTGACCACTGTGCGTATACAGTACGTCTACTTCGCATAATCATCAACTTGCTTCGTAACACAAGCAAATAGCCTCCCAGCGACGGGCGTATGCGAAACGCGTACACTCATCTGTCAAGCACTCTCGGACGTTTCACATCGTACATCTGATGACTCCGAGTTCACCCTGTTTACTGTCTACGTCCGACGAGCATGCCACTTGCCCAGAGTGATATAGCCGGAAGCGGTTCATTTCCGCAACGCCTCGCACCGTTCTGGTCATCATGAAACTACTAGAGTTGCCGTATTCCTCCTTTGAATCAATTCCAGGTCTCAAATAATCCACATCGGGTACGCGTGGAGCTGACCCACAGTATATCAACCCCAGAGCCCATTCGGCAACAGGCAAGTCGACTGTATCTACATACGTCCCACCGTCGACTTTCATTCGACATCTCTCCCTGTGCCATGGTCGCTGACTTTGCCCCCATCACTGCGTTCAAAGATCAATTCGGTGTAGATTTCGGGGTGGCTTATAAATGGGACAAGGACCAGGTATGCAAGGCATCTCATTAACCCTTGGGACTTGCGCCTTGAGGTTCTGATCCTCAGCACAGATACTCGCATTCCTCAAGAATGTGTCTGATGATCCAGAGAAATACAAGGCCTCAAAAGAGCGAAAGGCCGACTTCGAACTGCTCTACAAAGACATTTACTCGATTAGAAGGTTTGTATCGTAACCCTCATCGCAATATTGTTTTGTTTTCATTCCCATTCCCATTCCCATTCCCTGCCTTCCTTCAGCCCGGATGGGGACATGTACAAGAAATATAGTCCCTATCAGCAACTCCTGCGCACGGCCAATGCTGTCCAGCCGACAAGGCAGATTTCGTGGACCAACGGCAAAGCAGAGACGTTTTTCATCATCTTTGACCTCTTGGGCATCTTCATCTCTCTCATGGGCGTCCCCCCCACGACCCAGACTTTAACGGAGACGAATTACGCCCTTCCGCTCGTCGTTTTGTATGGAAAGTGGTGCAGGCAGTTGGCGCAGAGCGTCAAATTCACACCCACCGTCGCCCAAATCACGTGGGCTACGAGCAAGGATGGCAAAACGTTTTATCCCTTTCTTGGTACCAGTGCGGCGGGTTTCGGACAAAAGTCTGAGTGGAAAGAGATTGTACGCAAGGCACGTTGGACCTATCTTCGCGCGATCATGCAAGATCCGTACGACGAGTATGGGTATTCCCCCGAAAGGGGTCCCAAGGGTAGCCCGCCGGAGAAGATGAAACAGGCAGGCACCAACTTTGGGAATTGCGGCGAGACATATCCATTCTTGTATATCCTGACGTATGTGTTCTCTCCAGAGGGAAGTGGAATGACTTTTCTCATGTTCAACGCAGGGATGCGGGCTACCTCCCTTACAGCTATGGCATCGCGTTGACTATCGCTGCTACGAAGGACGCGTACAAAGGCGAAGACTACTGGGTGTTGGGACCCATGAAACCGCCTTGCGAGAATTGCAAACAGCTGTTGACGTGGTACAAGGTCCCGAACCAGAAGAATTTCGAGCTCTACCCGTCGTCCTGAACGAGGTGGGGCAACAACGTGATGCGAAAACGTCCTTGCTGCTGTTTCTTTGTAGCTTTGTACTAGTAAGGTGGGCAAGTGGCGTGACATATACACACGATTACTATTAAGTGTACAATAGTTAGCCAATCCCTCGTCCCAATTCAGTATTCTCACCATGTCGACCAAACTCCGCCACGTCCTCGTACAAGTATCAACAGTCGACGAGCGCGAGTACATGCAGCGCGAGACGTCCCGTCTTGTCTGCGTACACGTCGTCCTCTCCATCGCTGTACTCTTTGAACCCTATTTCCTCGAGTTCCAGGCTGTCTAGCGCCGGCGCAAACACCTGGCGTGGACCTTGACCCTGTAGTCCCTCGGTGTTCGGCAGGGGGGGACGCGTAAGCATCAACAGCGTCGTAATGAGATCTGAAAGACCTCTGTCGATCAAGTTGATGGACCGTAACTGCTGGAGGTGCCGAGAGGTGTCCACCCAGAAAATGGACGAGAAGCGACAGTTGCGGAGGACGATATTCCGCAGATGGGCCAGGGGCACGCGACAGATATGGACTATCATATCGTCGCTTCGCTCGGCGAGGGGTGGCTACGGATGAACGTCCACCACGAGCGGGGTGTCGAGACTGAAGTCCTCCATGGACATCCACAGACTGAAATCATGGAAATTGCGATCTGACCCCAAAGCGCTGAAAACGAATTGCCGAATCCGCTATGGCTATTGCGCGAATGGGGACGGAGAGATGGCGGTGTTCGAAGTTGCGCCGAGCCACTGTGAGAGAAGAGAGCAGAGCAGAATAAAGTCGTCGGCACTGGGGCGGGTTTTTTTATGACGTCCCACTCTGACTTCCGTCATTGATGGAATCTCGACGTGACACAAGATTGACACGACATCCGAGAGGGGTGCACGGACGCGAAGCCGAGAGAGTGAGCGTAAATGAAGCTTCTCGGAGTCTTGACAAGTGGAGCCGGGCGGGTTGCTACAAAGTACATTCTCGAGATGGAGCTGTATGAGGTCTGGCATGCGACCGAGTACGATCTTGAGCTCCGCCATGGTGAGCTGAACGGAAGCGCCCAGGTTGCGCACCCTCTGCGTCGTCAATCTACCAAGGGTAAATGAACACCATGGCATGCCATAATTTGTGAGATCCAATTCACGGAGCATAGTAGCGTTTCCGTCGAAGAGGACATGGTTGTTGTCTGCATGAGCCTGATCGCGCGGAGAGCATCGACAACGCATGCGAGGTGTCCGATCGCGTGAGTTCGAACCTGAGACAACACTCCTGGAGCCATTCCGAGTGCATGGGCACCCGCGCCATGAGGCCTTGAGGCCCAGCGTCGCATCTTTCTTGGATCCATAGAATTTCACGCAGATCCACAACGGTGGGTCTGGGGATCGGGCAAGAAATGCCTCTGTCCACCGTCGTGGCGCGACGAAGAGGTCAGCGCGACATGCCGCCAATGGCAGCACACGTGCGACACGCCGAGTATCCAGCGCGATATCGCGACGCCTTGGAGGGTCATGTCTATGGGCACTCTGATAGTTGCTACATGCGTGGCAGTAGATGAACATGCGTGTCAGGATCGGCGGTGGCAGGCGCGAGACGAGTGCAAAGGTATTCTTTCGTATCAAGTCTGGCGATCTCCTCGTCCATACGCTCTTGGGCCTCAGTGGCAGCCATTTCGAACGAGAGCATTTTACTGTCTTGAGTGTAGCTTGGGAAGTGAACTGGCGATCAGTACCAGAGTCAAGGTTCAAGTATAAGGATACTTCCAACGCGAAGAATATAAAACGTACAGCAGTCGTGCGCGGTGTTGAAAACCACGACGACACAAAAGTCCACACATTCCGAAAGCTCTCCGAGTCTCGGTGGTTTTTGCCGCATACTACGTTATTTGTCACTGTCGAAAACAGATGCCGGGTCCGAGCATATGAAAGCGCGTCGACACCGTTCCTCTAACTAACGACATTTCTTTCTCTTGCAATGTTCACAGCTCTCATCATCCGAGTCGGGGAAAAGAATATGCATCGTTAAACGACTTCTCCCAAGCGTGTCACCTCGTTCTTGTGCTAAAGAGTCAACTTGAAGTACTTTTGTATTTTCAGCTCGACTGCATGATTCCCAACCTGCCGGGACGAGCGAAGTAAGCCACAGAAGGTACTTAGCAACTCGGCGCCAGCCCAGTCACCGAAAATTTCTTCGTCATATTTGCAACTTCTACGTACATCGATCACAACAACACAATGGACGAGCGAGCCAAGGTGTTACGATCTACGAGGTATATTCGGTTCCATTCCTTCCCACCCACCATATAGTCCACGATAAGAGACATGCATCAAGTCTCGAGTATAGCTCGAGTGACGTGTGCTGTGTTGAACATTCAGCGTTTTCCAAGTGTCCTCGCGAGCTCCCGGTCGAGCTCGTCGCTCGGGTCGTCCATGACAGGCGTCGGCGGCCTGTGTGCAGGCACAGTATAACTAGACGTTGCCCCCGGGACGTCACCGTACTCGCGCACGGGCGAGCTGAGTATCTCATCCCGGGATGGTATCGGCAGACTTTGGGTCGTACGCGATGCGAGAACAGGATGAGGAAACGGCCAAAGTCACGAAGCCACGACCGGGCGACGGCAGCTCACCTGTCCTGTCTACGGATCTGTCCTGACGCTCTTGCCTGTGAGCGCACCTCTTTACGGAACGAGCTCACTTCTTCGACGATCAACTTTTTCATTCCCTCAATCGAGTCTTCTTCTTCGAACGAAAAGTCGAATTTCTGCGTCACATTAGATCCGAAAGGGGGACAGAGGTGGGTAGAAGATGAGAAAATCAGACGTCTGCCCAGACAAGGAACGAAAAGGAATGTACCGCTTCGCAAACGGGCTCGTCAGCCGGATCGTGCCATACTTGCAGGTATGGATGATTCAGCGCTTGCTCGCAACTGATCCGTTTGGCAGGGTCAAAGCACAGCATCTGAGAGAGGAGGTCGATAGCGAGCGGGTTAGCATGGGGGTACAGGGTTGCGAATGGCACTCGGGGTTTGATGGGTAGCGACCGGATGTAGTCTTGTGCCTAGAGCAAGGGTTACGGGTTAGCCTGAACGTATCATTTAGGTGCGATTGGACGGACTCGGGGTGAACCAACTCGGCGGAGCGTGTCCTCGGATGGAGTACCGAGATAGTGTAGGATTTGGTTCAACTGATCGACATAACTGCGGAAAATTGGCGTCACTACCTCACCCGTGCCGAATCGAGACTTACTCTCTTCCTTTGAAGATCGGCTTTCCGCCTAGGAGTTCGGCGAGGATACATCCCACTGACCAGACGTCGATGGCAGTGGTCTGTGCCGGGATCAGCAGCACGAAAACAGGGTCTGATGCCCACACGCACATAGTTGGCGAAACTCAACATGATTTCCGGAGCGCGGTACCAACGGGTGGCCACGTATTCCGTCATGAAGCCCTGGTTTCCAGCCGATTTGGAGGTGCCACCACCAGGTGTGTACCCTCGCGCAAGGCCGAAGTCACAGATCTTGAGTTCGCAGTCGGCATTCACGAGGAGGTTTCCAGGCTTGAGATCACGATGCAGCACGTTTGCAGAGTGGATATACTTTAGGCCGCAGAGTGTCTGGTATAGGAATGACTGGAAGTGAGCGTCCGTGAGTGGTTGTCCTGAACGAATCTGATAGGTACGCGTAAGCGATTAGGCGGAAAGCGACTTGTAGCGTTGCTTACGATCGCATGGAGATCTGCCTCCATGAGTTCCTCCTAGATAGATAGCGTCGGTCATCGGCGGGCGTGAGAGCTATCTGACACTGACATAGAGATATACTTCGTCAAAGTTGCCATTGGGTTGGAAAACAATGTCCATGTCATATAAGCAAGTTATCTGTTCGCATGGGATCAGCGACTCCCTATTCGAGATCGCACCAAGGACAGTATATCGCTCACGTTCTTGTGTCCTCTAAAGTGGTGTAATAGCCTCCAAGTACGTTATCAGTTATAGCGTTCCCACCATCTTGGCGTATGCCAAAGACACATACCTGATCTCGCGAAGGCATCGTTTCGTCAAGATACGCTATAGAGACGGGAACATGGATGAAAATACGTGCGCGCGAAATCATCAAAGGGCTTACCTTGGTGTTGATGTTGGTGATTTTTTTGATCGCACACCCTTCGCCTGATCTCCTGTGTCTTGCTGCAACAACGCAGCCATAGGCACCCTGACCGAGCTCCTTGACGAACTCATACTCGGCGTCGACGATGAAGGTCGAGTTGAGCGCAGTGAAGCTATGTCTCTGAATCATCGTAGTCGTCAAGGGTGAAGAATGAAATGCGATGACTGGGACTACGAGGTTACAAGGTGCTGTCAGTGTGGGGAGTTACATATCGATGGCACCAAATAGTAACACACATCTAAACAGGACACACTGCCCCGATCCTAATTAACTTCATCGCCCCGGTAGGCGATGCGGCATCAAGGATAGGGAAACCGGCTGCGGAATGGACAAGGACTCGTGTTGTTTGTGAAAATGATGTAGTAATGGAAGCGACACGTGTAGTTCGTATACTCACACATTCCAGGGTGCAGGTGGGCGAATGACGACCGGGTGTGCTTACCGTAGGTCAAATGATATCAAGGGTCGGAACTCGCCAGGAACGGAACTTAAAGCAACGCAAGGCGACTAACGTGACTGTAACAAGCGAGAGCCAACTGAGCGAGTTTTGCGAACGTGTTGGGCCATAAGATGGGTCTAGAATCTAGATAGCAGGACTAATCTGCGCGGGTCTGTCTCTGCGTCTTGACCCAAGTGTCCACCTTCTCCTTTTCAGTGTCCACCCCGTGTTCCGACCTCAGGTGGCGACGAAGGTCGTAGGCACGCGTCAAGACATGCTCGCACGTCTTGCTAGACGATGATCTGGAGACATCTAAGGTCGCACTGGACGTTACCAGTGCGTCGATGTGCGGGTATGGGCAACGGATAGCCTTTGCGTTTTGTAAGCGAGTCGCATAGGCTTTACCAGTGATCGTCTCGATGTCCATTGCGTCATCCGCGTCGGTAGCGGATACTTCCTCTTTGGAAGTCGTCTCCGGGTGAACACTTCTCGACGAGTGTAGCTTAGCTAGATGGCGCTCGAGAAGATGTTTATATCCGAAGGTGCTGTTGCAGTGTACGTGGGGGCACACATGGTTCCGTTGACCGAGATGGATGACATTGTGGTGCGTTGTCAACGTATTTTTCTGAACAAGGATATTGTTCAGTAGCGTCGCGAGCACTTCCGAAGTAGAACATACTGATTTAAAGCCTTTACCACAGCCCTCAAAGTCGCACTTCCAGTCACGCCCGAGTTCACCACCACGCCTTCGCTTGCGAGGTTGAGAACCCTCGGCATTGGTTGCATCCTCGGGTGCATCAGTCCCGTCAGCGTGGTAAAGGTGTGCTTCAGCTTCCTGCTGTTCGTGTAGTCTCTGATGGGCACTAAGATTATGTTGTGAAGCGAATGTGCGGCCATTACACTTGGGGTGCATGCACGTCGGGGGATGGTCATTCTTGATGTGCGCTTGCAAGGCAGTCCACGTGCCAAAGTAAACAGGATCCTTATCGGGACCTGGTAGACAATGCGGATGCGAGCAAGCGTATCGCTTGTCTGACGTGGAAATATGAATATTGGACTACCCAAAACTTGGGCGTGCAATCCATACCGTCATGTGTCTTCATGTGCCCTCGCAACTTTTGATTTGTTGCAAATGATTTTGTGCATCCTGGATGTGAGCAGATATACGATTTCGTTCCTGGTGGTGAGTGTACTTCACAAACGTGAGCACGTAGCTGGTGGTGCTTGGAAAACACCTCATCGCAATCAACTTCTGGGCACTAGGCAAATTCCATGAGATTGACAGAATAGGGCAAGAAAAACACCGACAATATAAGATTTGTCCCCTCTATGGGAATTTTCGTGGACAACAAGATATTGAAACGTCCAGAAGCGCTTGGTACAATCCGCAGATTCCGTACATATGTATGGCTTCTCCGATTCAGGTAAATGGCTCCTGCTGTGTGCCTGTAAATGGCTCCCCCGTAGGTAGGACTTTCCACATGAATTACATGCAAACGGACGCTACACATAGAGGACGAATGAGAAAACCGGGTAAATGTTTAAATCACTGCAGTCCTAACCTCGCCAGTATGCGACCGCTGATGTTCCGCCAGCCTGGATGGTTTCGAGTAGGATTTTGTACATTCGGGGTACGTGCACGGGTAGCGTGATTTTTTGCTGACTTTGAGAGATGCCTGAAGTGATGTTTCGGTCGTGGGCGTCGTCGTGGCAGCCTCTGACGGCGTTGGACTGGACGAGAGCCGTAATACAAAGTGAGACTTTCTTCGTTTTCCGAGAACTGTCGTTGAGAGGCTTCCCGTCGTCTTCATCGCAGTCGCAAAGAGGAAGTATTTTATTTATTTATTTTCCTTTGTATAACTAGGAGCACAAATTTGGAGATAATTCAAATATTGTTATCCATCAAAGCTAGGTTTTTGGATCGCACATATAATTTACATAAACGAACCGAACGGGATGGGTGGAAGACGAAGAATATGTCTTTTGCCATATCTTGCTCTTGCCAGTACGTTCTTCTGCACTTGGTCATTCATGAACAGTCTATCTCGGCCATTCGACGACCGTTCCCGTTTACTCGCCGAAGACGCGCTCCGAGCTGCGCGTGACTCTGTGCACGAGGCGATGCGGTCCCTTCTGGACGCCTACGAGGATGAACTGCGAACTACCCCTGGACAGAATGCTATAGATCACTTGGGTACGAGGTTCGAACGGCTGCAGGCGGCTCTCGACAACCCCCATCAGGAATCACCACTTCGTAATATAGCACTTGGAGCGCTTTCCAGTCCGCGACGGGTCAAAGAGCGGCACGTCGCAGGCACGCATCCAATCGATATGTGCGGATCCCTTGCAGGAAAACGGATCACCATGATCGGTGGCGAGCATATTTACCGCCTTCATGTACTCCTCCTTCAATCCAGGGAGCGCGCCGAAGGGACGCCTTTTCCTTGCCCGTACCACGAATTCTGTACCCATCACAACATCTGTTTGCCTTACCAGCATTTCCGAGACGATATACCGCCGCCACGTTATATCAAACCGCCGACGACGCAAGAACTCATCGAGACCGAGTCCGCGGTAGTCAACTATATCGTCTCCGACACGCTCTTTTCCGCACGGAACGAATCTTCTTGGGAGTATAACTTTCCCTTTGTGGATCCGATGACTGGCGTCCGACTGCGTGAGACGTATTGGCTCGCGGCTGCACGGAAAGCGAATGTCGTGGTCTTGGGGCGCGGCCCTCTGAGTGCACCTGGCCAGACATACACAGGAAATTGGTCCTTCTTTCGCCATGTGCCGGACTACGTGGATCAATTACGCGTAACCATCGTAAGTGGATACAAGAATCACGACAATGTGGACATGGATATATACCAGACGGTCCCACAATCGCTGGAAATTTTCAATATGGCGGTACATCTAACCGTGTCTCGTTTCCTGCCCGAGGTCTTTCAGCTTTTGCGGTCCATCCGACGGGAGGTTCGTCCGAGCAGACGGAAAAGGCTGATATGGCCGAGTAATTGGTATCGTTTACCGGGCCGAGGTGTCGCGAGGACCGTGTTCCTTCGTCTACATGTCCGTTCGAGGGTTCAAGACATGATACAGCAAACGTTCTTTCACAGCCGTCGACTCCGATCCTCGGCGGAGCATGTCATCACAATGCAACTCTCAGCGCTCATCAACGCAGATGGCACGAACATAACCCTCCTTGAAGATCCGTGGACATTCCTCTTCAATGCACAAGGCGAGTATATCAGCGATCACACGTCATCTCACGCTGACGCGCAGTCTAGTCTATCTGCAGAGCATGGTACTCAGAGAGCTTCTACCCCGGTACGGCATCGTGTTTCTGCCGCTCGACATACCATGGGTCGAGGACGCCCGGGCTTGCGGACATGGACACAAGGATTGCCATGATGCTGCTATAGACGTCGACCTTGAACGGACGGCGGCCATAGGAGAGGCATTTTTGACAGGAATGGATTATGTTCTTAGGTATCTGGAATGATATCCGTGTCGCTCGTCATACACATCCATTTTATGGTTCTAAGGTTGCTTGGACCAATGTGGATTCGTCTTATCCCAAGTTCCATCAGTGACAATCATTTAAAGTGATGTGAACCATAAGTAAATGTATGGGGTACTGTGCTGGCAAAATCGATAAAACGTCATAGGGCAGAAACGTCTTTCCTGTCGACACTGACTGAGGGCATGCCAGTGACAATCAACTGTGAATGAAGCAATTTTGCTATGTAGTCAGAATAAGATACATCATTCTTCCTATAAATATGTTCGGATCCAGAAAAAAAAACACAAACGCGTTCATAGATATCAACAACAACAACAGATCGTTATAGTGTCGACAACCGAGATTCAATACGATTCGAAGTCATGACGTGATGACAAAGACAACGCCGTGTGTAGGTAGGGCGGACAAAACTCTAGTTGGTGGTCGCGTAGGTATAAGCCGTGGAGGCAAAGCCGACCTGTCCGTTGGTGGTATCGAAGATGCTATAGTAGCGCTCGCTGAAAAAAAAAGAAGAAGACACGCCTGCTAAGTATCCGGCGGGAAGGTGCAAAAAAAAAGGCTGAGAACGTACAGGAAAGCGTATCCACTGACAAATTCGAAGCCAGTTCCGGACGCGCTGCCCAAGTCGTTTACGACAAGGTAGATCGAACCAGAGCTACCACCGATGGCAGTGTTGAGCGAACGTGGCCAGATCTGTGCGTTGGGCGAGAGGTCGTAGGACGTGCTCCCGATGTGGAACGACAAGGTCCCTAAGTTTGCATACTGGTCGTTGGTGATGACGAGGAGGCCAGTATTATAATCCAAGATACCGCCCGTCGCGGACTGGTATTTTTGGAAGGCATCTGCAGGTACCGAAATAAGTAATGCGGCGAGTGGCCCGAGTAAGTTTCAACACGTCACTCACCCGGGGCGATGAGAACCAGGGTAGTGCCGGTGTCGACGATACCAGCGGTCGACGATAGGATAGTGGTTCCGGCATAAGAGATCGACTGGTCAATACCCCAATAGTACGATGCAGGGGAGGTCGTCGTGATTGGAACGTAGTTCACCGCGCTGGTGATGGCGGAGCTGTCATAGCCGCCAAAGGTGAGCGTTCCGTTACTGCTAGATTCAGACAACGGAACGTAGTAAATCCCGAGTGCCTCCGTAGAGATCGTTCCTTGAGAAAAAAGGTTGTCCAACACCGTAGGGACCGTGCCCTCGTTGCTGACCGTATGATAAGTCATGTCAACAGGGCCTACACCAAGCAAACCATCAATGCCAGAGCCTGAGGAACCAGAGGCAAAGCTGGCAACCCCAATGGATTGGTTTTCAATTACCAAGCCGGAGGCGAGCGTGACAGTATCGGTCCACTCCTCCCCAACGAACTCCCCTGAAGCATAAAGCACCAACTATGATCACCTTTAAGTCTGATGCAAATGGCATGAAGGCATCAGAAACGCACAACGGTGTTTCCAGTATCTCGACTGGTGTTAGTCTGAACGTATCCCTTGGAAGCTCCGATCCAAGTATTGGAGCTTCCAGTATCGATTATAAGTGTGTCTATAGTCGCTTAGCACGTGTGTCCTGATTGGCGACTGATCGACATACAATCTGTTGCTGGACTACCAACTCCAACTTGAGCAGTGCAGATCGTTACGGCATTTGTGAGATCAACAGACGTGCTGCGTTTGCTCATATGGCCAGCGTTTTTGAAAGCCTGGGCGCGAGCGCGGTCTTGCTCAGCAATGCTGAGGGTGCTGCTCCCATTAATCCTCGTAGCAAAGTTGAGAGTAGCCTTGCCGGTGCCCCGACCGAGGGGACTCGCGTCCACAACAGTCAGACTGATGAGGATGAATAATAGTAAAGCTTTAGAAGGGAACATGGTGATCTATCCAGAGGATGGAGAAATTCGAGGTCGACATCGAGCTCTTAAATGCTGCGGAGCCCTTGTAGAGTACGTAGTGTATTTTATCTTATCAAGTCACGGTTAGATGAGCCACACGTACCAGTCGTAGATGATATCATTGATATGTGTTGCGAAAAAATCTGTGTTGACCATCATGATCATGATGTCGAGAGTACAAATATTGTTGGTGTTTCGTGCTCACATGGGACCGGAAAAGATTAGTACGTTCTGCCTTCGGGAACATGATGATCAAGCTTGGCGTGTATGAGGATTTGATTGGGACCTGACTCCGAGGAGGTTACGAGGCCGATTCTCGGAGGTCGCTGAATCTTAGGCCGCCTGGAGTGTTTATGTCGATAAGCCACTAACTTGAAAGCCGTCCAATCGAAGTCGACTCATCAGTACTCAGTGATAGTAAAAGTTGCAATTGCATGTCAGATGATAGCTCCGCCTCGCCACTACAGCCCACACCGGACATACTGCCACCAGATGATCAAAAACCGTCGAGACATGGTCGTTGATGCACATCGTCGGAGTGCATCGTAATCCCTTAGATCATTTGTTTCATTCCAATCTTTGTCACTGATACTTGTTTGTATCTGGCCCAAGGGCCATTAAACTCATTTATTTTGTCACGATAGATCATATGAGCTCAGCTCAGTTCGTTTCCCTAACTACGTTGATGTGAGATACCACTTTGCTATGCTTTGTTAGATTCAGGGTGCGGGACCACGCCGCAGTGCAAAGATTTCGTGTTGTCTGAGCTCTGTCAAACATGTAGGAGAGAAATACATGCGAAGAACGTAGATGACTGAAAATCCATGCTACTCGCTTTTAAACATGGCTTCTTGGCAGTCCCCGATTGTATGCATTAGGATCAATGGCACTTTACTTTGAAGATCGCCCCCAGCCCAAAGCGGAAAGAACAGCAGGCCGTGATGCCCACCATTCGCTCTACTGTAGAATCATGTCCCACACGCATCATTTGCTCGGTATACGACCGTGTACCTGACAACCCCCACGATTATACCCGCTGCATCTTTTTGGATGCTTCTAATTTGTGTTGGAGTCTGTGTAACTCGTTTTAGCGATTCCAAAACGGTGATGGCTGGTGTCAAAGATACTGTAGTAGCGTTCGCTATGCGCAAAGGATGTGAAGGCCAGAACATGTAGATGGGAAACGAAATCGTACAGGAAGCTATAGCCATTGATGAAATCAAAGAAAAGTTGATCCCGGAAACCAATGTCATTGACGACGAGGTATATTGAACTGGAGTTCCCGCCCGTGATATAATTGAGCGAGCGAGGCCAGATCTGTGCGTTCGGAATGAGGTCATAAGAGGTACCTCCGATGTTGAACGACAACGTCTGCAGGTTGGCGTACTGGTAGGGGGTAATGGTCAGGAGGCCGGTGGCGGAGTCCAGGATTGCACCCGTCAGGGATTGGTATTGCTGGAACGCGTCTGCAGGGTTCCGAGAGCAGCGAACTGTCAGTGTTTGAATGGTCCCCAACATATTACCCACCCGTGGCGATGAGAATGAGGGTGGTGCCCGTATCGACGATACCAGCGGTCGAAGACAGAATAGTGGTACCGCCATAAGAGATCGACTGGTCGATACCCCAGAATTCCGACGCGGGGAAGGTCGTCGTGAGTGGAACATAGTTCACCGAACTTGTTATTACCGAGTTGTCATACCCACCGAACATGAGCTCCCCGTTACTATGAGCCTCGGAAGCTGGGGAAAAGAAGACGCCTAGTACTTCCTGCGATATCCTTTTTTGAGTGTACAGATTGTTCGTTATAGTCGGGACTTCAAGCGCATTGCTAACGGTCCCTATGGTTAAGTCAATAGGACCAAGACCGAGAATACCGTCGAAACCACTGGTGCCATTGGTCCAATTAGCAACACCGATGGATTGTTGGTAAATCACCAGGTCGGGGGTAAGAGTGACGGCATCGAGCCATTCCTCTCCATAGAACGCCCCAGAACCATAGGCGACAAACTACAGTTCCATGAGAATTGAGATCCGGAATAACCGAGACAACCACATACTACAGTACCCCCAGTGTTTACGCTAGAGTTAGTGGGAATGTATTGGCTGCTTGCTCCGATCCAGGTGTTAGAACTTCCGGTATCGATCAGAAGGGTGTCTATAATCCTTCAGCATTAGAGGAAAGGATAGATGACAAACGTACGATATGTCGGAGGGGTGCCAACGCCAACCTCAGCCGTATAGAACACGGCAGCATTCGTTGCACTGACTGACCTCCTGCTGGCGCTGCGTTCGCTGATGTGTGGGAGCTGTCTCAAGGCCTGTGCGCGAGCTCGGTCCTTCTCGACAAGGTTGTCGAAGCCAGCGGCATTGATTTCCGTGGAGAATTTGAGAGTAGCCTTGCCGGTATCACGGCTGACAGAATTCGCATGCGCGGCATCCAAGGCCAACAGCAGAAATGACAAAAGGTTCTTGGGGAACATCCTGAATCTTCGTAGTGCTACAGGATTCGCCACGACGAGGCACGCTAGACAAAAAGCATCGCAAACCATTTAGAGTTCTGTGGGCCCATTCAACGTTACGTCAATGATGCCGTAGCCCGCCCAGCTGCTCCTTGACGTCTTAACTCTGGAGGCATATATAACGTCTCTTCCCTTGAATTCGGAATCTTAATCAATAAGTTACGACGAGCAGAACAAAAACCGCATACCATTTTGAGCCCTATCTCCTTCCCGCCCAAAAAAACAAACTATTGTCTCCATCTCCTGAGGGGTCAGCTAGTTATCATCATTGATTTCTGTATCATACTACACACCGGTGAATAAACGGTGAATGATGAGCAAAAGATATTGACAACGACCAAGGACGTGACGCCTGCAAGTGTGCGCCTTATGTAATTACATGAGCCAGCTCTCACACTCAGCGCCACTGACTGCATATAGTGGACCGTCACATCATGATTTCCTATCAAGTGTACCGGTTCGTGGTGCGTTTAACCTAGAGAATGCTCGTATTTCATATAACGATGTTTAGATCTCAGCATGGTCGCCGCGCGGAGATCACGATCCACACGTTGTACAACTAAGTACTAAGTGTCCACATACATACTTTCATTGTTATCCACAACAAAAATAATTGTCCAAATCATGTTGCCTTGGCATCCAAACACTGTTTTTTTTCACCTATTAATAAACACCGTGCTAGTTGGTGGTAGAGTTGGTGTACGTCGTCTTGGCAAAACCAACGCGTTGATCGGTGGTGTCAAAGACGCTGTAGAAGCGTTGACTACGCAGCGGACATAGTGAGGGGAGGAATCCTATCACAAACGAACTGGATTACGTACAGGAAGCCGTATCCATTGCAGAAATCAAAGGGGCCAGCGCCAGACGGCCAACCAATGTCGTTGACGACGAGGTATATTGCACTGGAGTCCCCTCCGACGGCCGCGTTCAGCGAACGGGGCCAGATCTGTGCGTTTGGAGTGAGGTCATAAGTGGTATTTCCGACGTTGAACGACAAGGTTTTCAGGTTGGCATATTGAGTAGAGTTAATCATCAGGAGGTTGGTGTTAAAGTCCAAGGTTGCACCCGTAAGGGACTGGTAAGTTTGGAACGCATCTGCAGGTTCCCATATAAGAGGTCGGCAAGTGGTCAGTCAATTTCAACATTTCACGCACCCGAGGCGAGGAGAATCAGGGTAGTGCCAGTGTCGACGATACCAGCGGTCGACGACATGACAGTGGTTCCGGCATAAGAGATCGACTGGTCAATACCCCAGTAGTTCGATGCAGGGGAGGTCGTCGTGATTGGAACGTAGTTCACCACGCTGGTGATGGCGGAGCTGTCATAGCCACCAAACGTGAGTTGCCCATTGCTATTGGGCTCGGAAACTGGGGCAAAGAAGACGCCTAGTACTTCCTGTGCTATCTTTTTCTGAGTATAAAGATTGTCTGTAACGGTTGGGACTTGGAGTGTGTTGTTGACAGTATTATCGGTCAAGTCAATAGGACCGAGACCAAGAATACCATCGAAACCATTGGCACCGTCGGCCGAGCTCGCAACACCGATGGATTGTTGATCGATTACCAATGAAGCGAGCGTGACAGTATCGAGCCACTCCTCTCCAGAGAATCCTCCAGAACCATAGGTCTGGGACTACAAACATCTGAGATTCAAGCAAAGGCTTAACAGTATAGAGACATACGACTGTCTGGTTAGTGTTGACGCTGGAATTGGTGGGAGTGTATGGCTGACTGGCTCCAATCCAGGTGTTAGAACTTCCCGTATCAACTAGAAGAGTGTCTGGAAAATCTTTCAGCTTGGCAGTTTATAGACACAAGTAAATGATAAACGTACGGTATGTTGGAGGGGTGCCAACACCGACCTCAGCCGTGTAGAAAAAAACTTTGTTCGGGACACTGACTGGCCCACTGCTGGTGCCGAGTGTGCTGGACAAGGACTGCATACGAGCTAGATCTGTCTGAACAACGTTACTGACGCCGGCCGTATTGATCTTGGTGGACATTGCGAGGCTAGCCTTGCCAGTATCACGGGTGAGAGGGATCGCATGCACGGCACTCAAGGATAACAGCATTAACAACAGGAGGGACATGTTGGGGGAGTTGTTGATGCTGAGGAGGGGGTGAAACCACCATGGTGTCTTTTAAAGTATTACGAGCGTAGCGAGGGAAAGCACGGAACACAGGATGAGGTTGATGTTTTTCCTGATGCCCGGCCGATTCCCTGGAGGGAATACGAGATCCATTTTCTCGGCAACCTAGTAAATGATCAAGATAACGTTTCAGATTTGAGTATAACGAGAATACACACAGCCTCTTTGCATAGATGTCCCGTAAATCAATTCCACAACCTCTGATGGGGCGAAGCGACCTCGTGGCTGTCTTCATGGGTCCTAGAGTCGGACGGTTTTCCTCGGCTTTCATGAGTTCAAATGGACCACGTTGTTGTCACTCACTAGCGCTCACTTTCCGACTTGTTCCAGCAGAAGCCTCGGGCACTACCTGGGGCTGATCATCATGTTCAGTTTCTGTAGATGGTGTTCATCAAGAAGAACACTGGTTGGCGAAAAGTGTGTGGTATTGCATCCGAATGTTGGGACTGTATCGCCGTGGTGACCGAGTGGAGTCAAGTGTTTTTTTGGACGGCCACATGTGCCGTGCGCTACTCCGGTATTACCTCAGTTTCTTGGGTGCGATTCACGAGCGCGCTACCTCCCAGCGATCTGACCCTAAGTTAGTTAATAGTAAGTCAAGTATGCCGGAAATATGATGCGTCTCTTTATTGAGCCTGCTACGTAACGGATGCCAAGTACGCGCAAATCCAGGAAGTTTATCCCACGTTCGATAGACCCAGTGATCCTCTCTGTAGCCTCACCACATAGCCACCAATCTCCTCTGCCTCCAGATTATTGATGAGATACTCTCGATGCACCACTCGACGAGCATTGGACTGTTCCACCACCATTCTCGCCATGTGGATCTCTGTCGACTTCTCGACGCTCGTGCCTGCCCTATCCAAAGTGACGTCTATTTCCTTGGGGTCTGCTGGTGCAACAGATACGTCGAAAAAGTCATCTGGCAGCCCACATCGCAAGGCACGTGCACGTTGTTCTGGGGACGTTGGGTGAAAGAATTTGCTGCAAAAGTCCAAGGCGCTCTGGAGTTCTCGTTCAGATAACTGCGTTCCCATGTCGGACGCTCCTTGGATGACTAGAATGAACCCAATCAGCGACCACAAATCTCCATGAATACGCCGCTCATATACATACCTGGGCGGATGGATGTGAACGCTCGTTCGTAGCCATCTTCATCGATATCGTTGAGGACGTCAAACCGTGTTGCCCGAATCTGTTCATAGGCGCTCAATACGACCATCTGGAATCTATCACATTTCCGTTTCTCAGTTTCTTGGGCTTATCGGAGAGCCCTAGTAATATTCTGTCTTACCTCGTGTAACTCAAGGTAAATCTTCTCGTGTACCACGCAGCAGCAGCAGTTTCCGAACAGTCTCCACGAACCGATGCACAGATGGACGCTGCAGCCGAAAGGGCAGACGTCATCGCAAGGTGGACCCCAGACGAAAATAGCGGGTCGATGAAAGCTATGGCCCTTCTAGAAACTTGTCATCACCAACATTGGAGACATTCTACATACCTCCCGCGTCCCCGACGATACGAAATGAATCCCCTGCGTACTGCGGTGCAGAGTAACTAAAATCTGCCGCAGATCGAACCAGTGTATTCGCAGGGCTTCGAGGGCCGTCAGACGATGGTTTTGAGATCAAGATCCCACAACCAATCAGGCGGATCAAGTTGGGGGCAAGCGACAGCAGGGCTTGATATCGTGCGACCGTCGAAGTCTCTGGAAGCATCTTCCACCTTTCCTGGTACTGTTTCTGATTCACGACAACACCAACGGATGTCGTGCCATCATGAAGCGGGATAAACCAAGCCCACCCCGAGTCATCTATGGTATAGTCAATACACAGGGTTTCTGGCACAGTTTACTTGCCTGTCAGGGCTTCAAACCACGGAGCGCCTTCGCGCACTGTTCCTAGACCATACGCCCCAACGCCTGTCCAGTACCCCCAGAGAGCGATGTTTCTCAGCGATTCGTTATAGTGTCGATTTTTCATGTATCGATCGGACATCAATCCGGCCCGTCCTGTCGCATCAACCAGGAAGTCAAAGGAAATCTCCCCTGAATGATCAGTTGGGTAAGAACGCCTCCATTCAGCGACCACAGGGCGTGATTGGTCCGAGGAGCGAAGCGACGTCACCCTCGTCCTTTCGTACACGCATACCCCAGACTCTCGTGCATGATTAAGAAGTACATGGTCGAAATCCGAACGCGTCTGATACGTCGTCCATCACCGAGATCAGTACATTCAAAAAAGGAACAATGAACCAGAGACTCACCACATTCCAAGAACTATTATTGTGTCCCAACGCAATAAAGTCCGTGTCTGGACGCGAACGGCGGTAGGTACGTCTGTGAACATGAACTGAAAATCTCGAGCATGGGTCACGTACATCCCTCCTGTTTGAACTGATTGAACTTGATAGCTGCACCCGGCTATACGCGAGGCGTTTCAGAAAGATCGCGAGTTCGAACAGCGACGACCAGATGGATCTTGATACAACAGACACCGCCGTACCTTGTGCTTGAAACCATATTCGACCAACTTGTGCTCCGCGCCGATAAACCTGAGATAGTGGCGAACGGAGGGGATCAGACTCTCGCCGATGTGATACCTTTTTTTTTACCACCAGCCGGGGTAAGAAGTATGCAAAAAAAGCGCAGCAGTGCGTTAAAAAATGTGTTGACCTTGGGAACTGTGCTGCTTCGAGCAATACGACTTGAAGTCCTTCCCTCGCTAGCGCGGAAGCGGCGTAGCTTCCTGCCGGGCCACCACCGATGACGAGTACTTGCGTGTGCTTTTGAGACGGGAGAGGTCAAGCATAATGCAAAGAGTTGATGGTGAGGGACTTCTTACGGTTGGAATTGTGGACTCCATGATCCCGGTCGAAGATCCTCTCGAGTTGGCGGTTCAAACGTTCATGTCCCTGCTTTTATATACAACCCCTGTCGGTGGTCCATGGACTCCGTCTATCCCATCTGGATAGACAGATTCTGGATTCAAAACTTGCGTCACAAAAACGAATCGACTTTCTATAAAGGTTGCATATCACGAAGAACACCAGAGCTAAGTTGAAAGCTGGAGTTACCAATTTGGTGTGACCAGGAACTTGACCGTGTGTGGCAAACGGGAGCTGGCCACCGCGGCGAAAACGACAGAAGTGGGAACCCATGCATTCGAGTATGCCGTCGCGAATCACATACAGTAATAAAGATAGTATAACGTCAATCCCAATTTATCCGTTGAGCGTACTCTCGTAAACGAGAGACGACGTTCTCTTCAATCTCGTGGCCGACGCCAGTGGCAACTTTGAGAATAATCTCGTTTAGAGTCGTGGATCCAAGAATATCGATGTGATCACTCGTATTGGCACCACCGCGAGGCATGTTCAGTACAGGGCGGTGAGGAAGCTGTCGAAGCAGGAGAAAATCCGTTTTAGTGGACGGCACGTCTATATCAATTGATCACCGCACCTCCACGGTCGTAATGTTGATTCTTCCAGGATTCCATCGAGGACGTTTCCACCCTTCGACACACATTGCACCCATGCTTAAAAGACTGACCGTCCCATCACCTTCTCCCATCTTCACGCCGTTGCGTACCTGTATGACCATCGTTAAAAACATCCACGTAACGCCCTCGAAATCTCATGCCTTGGGAGTCAGGTTCTCGTTCGTGTACTCTGCGTCGATCCAACTTGAGCGGAGTCGAGAGATGTAATCCGATAGGGGACGTGCGGAACTGCCGGTCTCCGCTTCATGTTCCTTTGGCAGTTCTGTATCTACCAGCGACTCGTTTGGCACTTGTTGGGCGTGAGCATACCTATCAGTCGAGAATAATCAGCATAGATTGCGCATGGTCATTACGTCGACGTGACATACATGTAAGACCGCTAGGACAACTAAAATTAACCCAGCATGGAAAGTCCACAACGACGGTACACACCTCCGTTTCCTTTCCGTGCCCATATACACAAATGAATTTCATCGATGGGGCATTAGGAAGCCTTTCCGGCACGACCAATAAGTCAAGTCATTCCTAGAAACAGTTGCCCAAATACCTTATCTCAAGGGGATTAGTCCATTTCCTATTGTCAAAGTCATTCCTCGCCAAGACTTCCTCATCACGTTCGATCCCAAAAGAGTAATTCGTTGATATCATTTTCTGCCATCCCAAGGGATTCAATTTGTGGATCAAGTGCGATGTCAAATGAAAATACCCGAACCTGAAAGCTGCTTGGCGCGCGTTCGAGAATCCAGTTCCCCACCATTTCCGCCGTCATATTCTTTGTTTGTTCTGCAACACCCACACCGTGTGCAGCAACCACTTCTCGGCGGAAAGAGATGAGAGCGCCATGCGAATGGGAAGCTTCATATTCGTCATCTGGTGCCCATGTCTCGTTGCCCCATATGGTATCCCCTCCCTTGGGGTAACGACAATGAGATCTGTGATCGTTATGTTCCATGGGAGCTGTACCTTAACCCAAAGGCTCGCACTTCCAGCCCAGCTACGGAACAGCTGTTGGCGTTCGCTCCTGGAGAAGAAGCGTTCAAGCACTAGGTCGGGCATGAGGTTATCATGTCAGACGTGGATATCCTCCTGGCACTGACCATAGGCTCCTGCGGGATTCATTTCCACGGTGTCTCTCATCTCTCCGGAAAGGAAAGCGGACATTGCCTTCGTCTGAGTGCATGGTTGATATCATGGTTACCATGGTTTTAGGTAAAACTCTCAGCAGATGCTCACTGTACCCTGTACCCTGGTCAGATATGACACATAATCGACGAAATGTCGCATACCAAGTAGGCTCCACCAATGCTGAGAAAGGTCTCAATGTGGTTCTGAAGATAATGTAAGCCTTCAAATGAAGGTGCGTGGTAATACCGACCTCCACCCAGTCAGGGCCACCACCCCCGTGTGCAGAGGACTCTACCCATTTGAAACTAACGTTGTTAGATTCGGTCACTCGGTACTTAGACCGACAAAGAGCACGAACAAGTACTGTCACAACAAGGTCAGTGTTCTTGCTGACAAGAGATGTATATTAGAATGCTCACAAGTGCCACCTAAGCCAACCTCCAATGAGCGCGGAATAAGTCAATAACAAAGCTTTACGCACAGTGGGGCCCATGGAGTGAGCGACTATTACCACTTTTTTGCCTCGGCGCTTTCTACATCGAGACACGACAGCTACAGTGGAATCATCTCACTGTTGATTTGCGAACTTACTTGAGACCTTCGATCATAACCTTTAACTTGGAAAAGTAGCCATCTCGCTCTTCGAGATTCCACATGGACAATCGCCAATCATATGCTGCAAGATAAAGGTTGTTCGTGTCGTAATCCACAACCGCAAGATTTTCAATAATCTTGGCCCTAATGGACTGGCAGATGAGTATATAGCTCTAATTCGAGCCTTCGAAAACCGAACCAGATCCAGTATCCTGTCATAAAACTACTAGCGGCGTTGATACCCTCCGCTGCTCGAACTTTTGCACCCGGGGTGTCGAGACCAGTGTCCGGATCGAGCATCATGGCTGCCATCCACCTTTCTCGATTGAACACTACCTGAGAGAGCATATTAAAACCACCCCACACTTTTTCGCGGAAGAAGGCCCGATATTCCGGTGAAGTTGACCAAGACTCCAAAGACTAGATTCATTTGCGTTAGATTCATTGGGTCAATCAGAACTGGATCACGCACAGTGGAGATGATGCCAGGTATCACTACGACAGGGTATTGTGCAGTGAGACCCCGCGTCTTCATTGCCTCACCTACTTGAAATTCACGCCCATCATTGTTTAATTTCCAGACTTCTGGAATATGGCTGCGTAGGCGTCCCCACTCCACTTCAACAAGTGAAAAGTCTATTTCAGGTAGCCTGAGCGATATGTCATATTCTTGCATCAAGAGGAGTAGGTGTGCATGCATCTCCTGCATGTCATAAGGTTGTATGAGAATGAACCCCAGGAGAACACCCACTACAGAACGATGAGGCATACCCAACGACGCTCGGAGCATGGGACGTACGAACAATGCCAAGCGGGAAGAGGAAACGTGCTTTCAGAAAAAAGCGCCGTTTCGACCTCTAAGACGGTACAATCATGTCAAAGAATGTGCCGTGATAAATGTGGTCAACACACCTGTAATTCATGTATCTGAGCATCATACAACATTGCTTGACGCTCGGCTTCTTGCTGTACACCACGTAGGCTTTCCACTGCCTGCGAGCCGGCGTCGCTGTGGTCTTGATCTGAGGATGCTGTAGACTCGTCGTTGGTTGACCATGTGTTCGGCCGTTTAAAGAGGGGCATCATGAATTCGGTACTGTGTCGCGTCACTAAAGGCTTATCCTATTCTCTGAGCTTGCAAATTAACTGGTGGTGAACTTGGTTGTGATGTAAGTATAGGCCCACAATTTCAGCCTTCGGTTAATTTATGTCGAGTTTCGGGAAAGGAGTGCCAGTCAAACTTCGGCAACAGCCACAACTTCGGGACAAATATTCAAGTTGAAGCTGAAGCCCCTATCCTATCCAATGCATTCTTTCTCCATTCCGATGTAAATCCATCAAATATAACTACTCTATTGGTCGTAGCGGCGAGCGCTGCGCACCAGTCCATGACCTTAGCAATCAAAATCAACAGTAACGTTCTAGTTCATTTCCACCCCACTGATGGCTAGGCAGTGTGCTACTGGTGTGGGAACGACTGCTCATCAACGTGAGCACACCCCTTGAAGTTCTCTCCAAAGCGCAGGTAGTGATGAACTTTGCTTCACGTTGAAGGTAAGAGACCAGTCTGATGTATGTGTGGTCGGAGGAGGTCAATGACAGCTCGGACGTGTGCATATTCGTCGCTGTCAGTCTGCCAAAAAAAAAAACGTCGGATGCTTCGTCAAGACGAGTTGCAAAGAAAGACGTCCCACCCATTGTATTCGGAAGGCTTGGATGGCATTTATGAATGGTGACGAGTCGCGTGAGAGTCGGCCGCCGGGCGAATACGGAAAGAGTGGGGTCACCATCTTCTAGCCACACCGTCGTGTGCTTCGGATAAAAGCTACCAGTCGACTCGGACGCATGCTTCAAACGCGAGATTCACCCAAGGATTTCTGTTGAAAGCTTGGCCCTGAACCCTGCGGAAGGTAACTTAGGTTTCAATGTGGTACAGACTGCCAGGGTCGTTACCAAGCTAGGTTCTGACGAGATGTACTTTGAGTTCACCACCCAGACGAGGTTGGACTCGGAGCCTGAGGTACTAGCGAATAGTAGCGGTTGCGCTTGCATGGAGTTCATGACGATGCATGCTCTGCGGCTCAGCGAGGATTCGGGAGTGTCTGCAACCGTCAGAGTTCATCATCCTGATTTAATCACTCAGGAAGCCTCACCAGACAGCTTGTAATTAGTGAGTTCAATCGATCATACGCCCGAAACAAAAACCGTCGTGTCAATTCGGACTGATATCAGGATGATATGGTGAGTAAGCAGTAGGGAAACATACGACGAACTCCTTGTCCGTCGCGTCTAGAGGTGTTTCGCCCAAGTCGGACCTTTGGGCATCCCTAAATGCCAGTTATGGCATCGCAGACACGAAGCAACCAGCGTTTATTGACGTGTGGTCATCAACTTCTTTGCCCAATAGCAACACAATTCGTTGATGGTTTACTAGTACCGTATGGCTCATCCTAACGGCACCCCCCTGCATGGACTCGTCGGTCCTGCGATGCTACAGGCATCACAGCTTGCGCGCTATCAAGCGTTAAGAAGCATCAACAAGAATGTCGTGGAGGTGGACAAAAACGATGTGATCAGTCAGAAACCAACATCCGAGGAGGAGCGGATCATTGTGTCGAATGCCGCTGTTGTCTCTGCGTTGGAGGATCTGTTCAGCTGGATGTGAGCCAACTTCATGTCTTTGTTTGTGGATACACTTGATTCGCTTTTGGATAGCCACAAGGACAAAACCCAGAGAACCAGCCAATTGTCGTATGTTGAATCATGGAGGTTTCATCGCGCAATGTACCGAGTTTGGATCATGTCGACTCTGTACGGATACGGGAGTGCTGCCCACGGACAGCGTGCAATAGGCGCGAGTTCAAGCACTCAAGAGGCTTTCCTTCAAAAATTCACGTCTCAGGAGCTCATCCAGATCAGCAAAGTCTCCAGGTTCCTGCAAAGCACCGACTCAGCCTTCCATCGCATTGACTCACTTCAACAGACGACTTCGATGGACTGTACCTGTTCGCAGGTCCCCACATCCTTTTACGCTGCTACGAGGAGCAGAGTTCTGACCCGTTGCCGTGGGGCTACCTCGATGATGAAGTCTCCGAAAATTTCCTTCTTCCTTCTGTCAAAAGCATCCTCTCGCAGCGTAACATTACCATACCGTTCGCATACGTTGGGTCAGTTCTGGATGAAATATGTGGGGCAACCGATACTTGTTAGTCTGACCAACTTTACTGTCGCCTGTGCTTACTATAGACAGGTCGTGCGTGTGGCCAGGATGATTTGTTTCTCTCGGTTGATGCACCATGTACTCCGAACTTGTACAACGAGAGGAGTGCGGTTGTTTCGTCCTTCATCCAGTCGTCGGCTCATGCATCGACACCTCTTAGATTGGGCACGCCTGAAAGGTTACCTCGGAACTCCTTCCGAGATCTTCTTGAAGTTACCATCCAACATTGTTGAGAAAGCCCTCTTCAAGGCACTCCGGGAGGCCAATTATGATACCTTGTTCCGTGAGCTGTTCGCACACAAGGGTGATCGGTTCAGAGATTGGACAGAACATGACTGGATCTGCCTAGATTGCCTACGAGAATTTTTCAGGGTGACGGTTTTTCGGTGGTGGCGTAAGCGGAAAGTTCGAGGTATGTAATATTTTTATTTTGTGTCTGATCGTGATGATTAACAGAATTCCCCGACAAGCTGGCGAGTCGGTTCTGCAAGACTGCAGGCATGTTCATCATTCCCATTTGTCGATACAGTTCATGCTGACGAGTGGCTCCAAGACATGGTTATTATTGTAAAGATCAATGCTTCGACGCGGGACAAGACCATGCAACATGTTTCAATGTGGGTATTACCCCATTTTTGCACTCCTTTACTGAAGTAACAGATGTGCGTGTAGCATCTTTGTGAGCCTGTCGATGTAATAGCGTCACTGGCGCATTGCCATGGTCGTTGAGTGTCTGTAGCAAGCATTGAATGGATTGGCGCTACACATAGACCGTTCTTTGGGATTTGCGATGTCGGTCATCGCAATTTCTTGGATACGTGGTTGTGATGATGGCGTAGGCCTATTGCAAAACGGACAAACTCGTTCAGAATTGTCAAATGTTGGCCATACCGCAATCCTCACTTCCTCGGGAAGAGATCGTCGAAAGATACACTCACTGATATTTTTGCTAATGCTGGACCAACTCTGAATCTTCCTGGTCTAGATCACCCTGGACAACGTTTAGGGCGCTCTGGTCTGGTGTGGCACCTGGGATTTTATTTTGTCCGATGATAAGATCTCGTCCAAAACTTGAACACCGCCAGCGCATTGGGTCCTAAGTAGTATAGCCGATTAATAAATCATGATGTGGCCAGCTGCGCAATCTGATCGCCGCGTGTCTTTTACAAAAGGAAAGGAAACCAACCATGGCCACTTGAGCGTATAACTATCCATATAAGTAGAGTCATCTCCATCGCTATATTACTCTCTGGACCTCAGCCATTTACTCAGCGCGGCAAAGCCTCTATCGAATAGGTGCGACGTGTTCATAAGCTCCGAGATCAAACACACCATCTCACTAGGAACGTCTCGGACAGACATGGCAAAGACTCAGAGTCCCGTGAACGCACTGCTAGTCATAGACATGCAGGTGGACTTCATTACCGGGAGCCTGGCTGTCCCAGATGGACCATCAGTTATCGACCCAGTCAAGGAGACGATCAAGCTTCCGTTCCATGCCCGATATGCCTCTAAAGACTGGCATCCATCTGGCCACATCTCCTTTGCTTCCGCCCACCCGGGCAAGGCCCTTTTCGGGCTAACGACTATCTACCCGCCGGAGCACCTCGTCGTAGCCAAAGGCCAAGACGTGAACTCGATCGCACAGCGGGGTCTGGAGCAGGTGTTGTGGCCGGATCACTGTGTCCAAGGCACACGAGGCGCACAGCTCGTCGAACCACTACGCGAGGATCAGTTCGACGCGATCATCTTGAAGGGAATGGATCCGGGCGTGGAGTGTTATTCTGCGTTTAAGGATCCATGGGGGTTGTTGGTTTCGAACCTTGAGGCGTTGCTTCGGGAGAAGGGTGTGACGGACTTGTATATTGTCGGTGTGGCTGGTGACTATTGTGTCAAAAAGTCTGCGATCGACGCGGCCAAGTTCGACGCGTGGAAGACGTGGGTCGTAAAGGAAGGGGTGCGGAGCGTTTCGACGGAAGGGAAGGAATGGAGCACCCTTAAGGCTGCTGGGGTGGGTATCATCGATACGATCAGCGATCTGAAAGAGAGACTAGGTGTGTAATCGACCGAACCCGTATCGATTTGCATGGTCGTGTATTGTACTACTATCCGATGGCTGTATGGATCTGTCAATGTCGTGGTCGGTGGATGTTCCACAGCAATTTAGCATTCGTCAAAGACACGCTTTGATCTCCACTCTTTGCTAGAGTCATTCCGCTTGGTCGAAGAATCTTCTCATTGTTCTTCACGAATATAAGCTTCCCTGTTCCCTCGTTGACGCCCATTGAAATTCACTCTCCTCTCCACGAGCTCAGCCCGTGCCAGAAAAAGTCTTCCTGCATTAAGGGGGAATCGAACCCCCGGCGGGTCGATGGCAACGACCCAGGTTACCACTACCCCATTAATGCTCGATGTTCCCATGGCATCTAATTGTTTTGCTCAACGGGCCAACGGTTTCACCCGCACTAACACCGTCTAGAATGTGACACTGTCTTGCAAAAACCTTAGGGACTGCACAAAATCCGGTTCCACGAGTAATCTCCGCATCCTGGGAATACCAGACCACAACAGCGCAGAAAACCGGCCTGAGAACCGCAGGGTCCCACATGGCGAGCCCATGGCGACCATATATGAGACGCGTATGAGGCCCAGGACATATAGATCCGAAATTTGTCAAGGATCATCGTGAGTCAAACTAGCGGAACCACGCACAATCAGGACGCAGCAAACAGAAGTTATAAGAACTGCTGGCACGAAATCAATGATAAACTGTCTTAGTACTACTATCATGAGCGTGGGTATTTACAGATGTTTGGCGATTTCGCGGTCACGTGGTCGACGCGTTTCACCAAGGTTCCCACGGTCGTCGTTGTTTCTTTCTGCACCACAACCGCTCGCGATCAACGTACGCGACGACGACAACGACAGCGAGACCCACGACAGCGACGACAGCGACACCATTGTGTAACACTTTACAGACAGGCTCGTTATGAGCACACAGCGATCATCAACAGCGTCCCCTTTGAAGGATAGACTACTTTCAAACTCTCCCGATCCAGTTCAGTCATCGATTCTTCGCGACTCAGCCAAAGGATGGGGAAGATCGTCGTCACCGAGCTCAAATTTGGGGACGACCCCACTCAGGATTGCAAAACGCGAAGGGAAACCCCCTTTTCCTCCAGTCGCTCGACGATCTTCATCCAGTTACAAGCACGTTAGAAACAGTAATCTCGTATCGAAATCACCGTTCAAAAGTCAAACACCCGTTCCTTCCAGACCCTCTACTTCTACTTCTACGTCTAGTGATACCTTCCGCGTTGAGCAAGGCACTCGCCGAGTTAGCGGCGAAAAAAGGCCTCGCCCCGATTCTATGCATGAACAAGCTGAGAACGAGAGACCCTTGGCATTCAAGCGCGAAAGGCGCCAGTCCAAAGCTTATCAGGGACTCATTGAGAAAGAGCCCGTCACGAAGAGCCCCTTCAAACGAGTGGTCAGCGCCGAAGAAGAGCAGCCACCGCCCGTGCCTCCCAAGGAGACATTTACATCAGCTCCAGCGCCGTCACTAGCGCCACCATCACCACCCTCTTCAGCACCCCCTTCCCGTCCAATTACTCCATCCCGCTCCTCGCTCGTCTCCAAACGACTCCACGGGCCCCGGGCCGCGGATCAGCCTTCATTGGGTGGTAGACGACAGAGTCCGAAAAAAGTATCGTTTTATAAATATTGCGATGTCTTGGAGTTTGATCGAGACGAAGAAGAAGAGAACCCATCCTTTTCATCTGACGAGGATGATTATGGTGAACCTGAACAGCACGTCAAATTAGAGACACATCGCTCACAAGGCCACGATAATGCGGTGGGCGGCGATGGTGTCGAACAGTGCAGCTTTGAGAGTGTTCAACTTGGCGATGCAGACCAAAGCATCACCGGTATTGTCGACAACATGCTGCAATCTACCTCTCTCGCAGGACTAGGCTTGCCTTCCACGCCTAGTCGTCACCCCTCTCTGCCTGTAGACATGGAAACAGAAGACGGGGTTCCGTACGGACGCACTCATCATGCAGAGCGCGCACGGCGCCGAGCCAGTGTATCGTCTCCCGCCATGTCTGCCCCAGGCTTCCCCTTCCACGATTCTGAGCATACTGTACAAGGCTCGCCTTCGACGCCTGCTCGAATGGCAGAGTCCTCGGTGGACGTGTCTTCCGGCTCAGACATTCCGCTAGGGAGGTCGACGCATGTTGAGCGTGCACGCCAAGACCACCAAGTGGACGAAGTTGAGGCAGACATCAATATGATGCCACCGTCACCAAGCCCAACAAAGAAACTGGTGCGGAGTGAGCACTCCAATCGAGATGCGCTCATTCCGCGATTTGAATTGGAACCACCGAGAAATGAAAGCTCCCCCAAGAATAGTCATAGTGGTGGGTTTAGATCGTCCTTCTTCCAGTCTTGACGCTGAAAATGTACGATGTAGCCTTGCCCACTGCCGACCCTTTCTCTGGATCGAAAGCGAAGGAAGATGTTAGCGAGCTGTCCTTTGTTTCATTCGACGACCCTGTGGACCCCGCAAACTTGTCCATCGGCCAGTCGGAGGTGTCATTGTCCAACCTGGACCTGGAAGCAGAACTCGGAAAGGTCTTTAATCCGCCACAATCCGACAATAAGGGTGATGTCCCCAGACTGTCTGACCTCATCCCACGCAACGCGTTGTTCTCGACGAGTACCCCTCCCCCTTTTACCCCCCCTCTTTCTTTTGCCACGTCCGGTTCATCCAATGTCTCCGTCGCCGATCAAGCTGTGCAGAGGGAAGGCAGTCCTCCACCTCATAGTCCATCACAGCCACGCTCGTCCCCTGTCCCTACTCCCACTGGCGGCGTCGCATCTCGCCCAGTCTCCCCATCAGGGGTGTCCCTTCAGCATAGCTCGGGTTCGCTCACGGGCCTAAACATGCGCCGACGATCAGATTCCCCGCTTAATCTCTCCTCCAGACTCTCCGGTTCACCGGACCTCTGGTCCGCATCCCCGTCTATGCGGACAGGGTCTCCCTTACGTGAGACTGCAAGCGGGCAAGAATTGCAAATTGAGCGTATGCCAAGGACAAGAATCAATAGAGAGGATGTTCAGATGAGGTTGATGAGGAGGAGTATGGAAAGCCCTTTGGGGTCACCTGCCCCTGGTTACCCCCCACCCCCTGCGGAGCCACATGCAGCTGAGAAAATGGACGAATATATTACCGACGAGCAGAGTGCTGTGGTTCCAGATGTCGGAGAATCAGACCAGGAAAACGGGCGACAGCTGGACTTGATGTCTGGTATTATTGATACCAGCGCCGAGTTTGCGACCATCCAGACCGCTGAGAAGCGCACGGTGAACTCTGCTGCCGTTATTGCCAGTGGACAGGAGAACGTTGTCAAGCATGATGAAGAGGATACCACGGATGGTGATGCATTATCCGCTGCCGCGGACGACAATTTACCACTTGGCAAACCGTCAATGGTGGGACCATTTCAACCTCGACCTACACCTGCACGCGCGCAGTCAAGCTTTGATATGCCCGAGACAAGCTTCGATCTCAGTGGAGGTCTAGGGATGGGATTGCGAGACTCCATGGGGTCCATCCAACTTGGGGAAATGCGATCTGCCTTGGACAGACTCATGGACGATGTCAAAGGCAGCTCCGGCTCGAGCACTAAGAAGCCAACCGCACGCTCGCAGGTTCGAGTTGAGTTAGTGACGGAGGGCATCAAAGCCGGCCAATTCAGTGCCAACACGAGCAGTAACATTGGAGAGGACAGCATGCAGACGGAGACCGACATGGATCTCTCGATAGACGATTTTCGCACCGCGCGTTTCGCAGGGCCCACTCGAGCCGCGCCGCTACCGATACAACGCGCAACGACGGATTCGGTAGTCTATACGGGACCTCCGTTCAGGAGTCCGGTGGACGAAGCGCCTGCACCTGCTTCGCCGACCAAGGATGCCATTAGGGCAAGGGAGCAGATGATTTTGGAGAAGCGAAGGCAAGCGCGGAGGAGGGATGAGGAGGAGTCGATGGGCTACTATACACCTCCCCGCCCAACGTCAATGCCACCAAGTAGTGGACGCCCGAGCCGAAGGCGTAGCCGCAGTACTGGGGACGCCGGTGCGCTGACGAAGAGCGATTTGCTTCTTGATGTTGGAATTTCTGAGACTGAAGAGGAGCTTTTGGCCGATAGTATATCGAAGGAATTGCGAAGACTCGACCCCGAGCACCGTCAGGGCGTAAGTTATTCTCGTCGGAAGCAAAAGATATCGCTCAATGCATCTTGAATGACAGAAATACCGTGTCCGCGAACATGAAGCTATTTTTGCCTCTGCAGACGCCGAGCAGGTTTCACACATGTCCTTTGCTGGCGATGTAAATAGTGGTAAGGCTTGGAAGGCTGTCAGACGCCCTTCTGACATGGTGCGTGCGATGTTCGCAATATCTACCGAATACTCTAACGGAAGCAGAATGAATATGCTAAGCAAATCAGGGAATACCGGTCTCAAGAAAAACCAGGAAAGGTACACGGTAAAGTCTTTGTTAGAGGCAAGTCTCTGTTCTTCCTTCGATGCGTGCTTCCTGATCCCATTCTCCTCAGTACTTGGCGTGAAAAGCCTGAGGGTTCCCATACCGCAGCAAGCCACAGCACTGACGTGCACGTTGAACAATGGCATCCACTTTGTGACAACACCGGAAATACGGTTGTCTCCTGACGCGCGCATTGACCAGGAATTTGAGTTGTATGTCAATTTCTGCACTCCCTCCATAGCAAGCTAAGAGTGTCTCGTCCAGGATTGAACACAATAAGCTTGAGTTCACGCTCACGTTGAAGATTCGACGCGATCCTCACATTGTCGCACAGTTTAAAGCTCGCGTACCACCTCCTGCACCGGCTCCTCAACCGGTAGCTCCACTGCCGAAACCCAAGGGTGGCATGTTCAGCTTCCTGTCATCATCCCCGAAAAAACCACCCGCACGAGCCACGCCACCTCCTCCCCCTGCACCCCCGCATAAACTCCCAGACAATCTCGCTCGTTACTTGAAGCAAGACGGTACGCTTGCAAGAGCTTTTATCTCTTTTAAAGACGTCGCAGCGCGATGTGATACCCGTCTGCTAGAGATCAATTACCCATTGATTGGTCAACGTTCTGAGGCTTCGGGAAGTGCCACGACGACGGAGCTCGGCGAGATTGTTCTTCAGATGTTCAGGTTACCATCCCTTCCTGGTGTCTTGTCCAATCAACTGCCCTTGAGCTTGGACGAATGTCTTCGTGGCCTCAGGCATGTCGCGTGGCATAAAGTCACTTACTTTGAGGGCACACTGACGCAGAACGGCGGTGATTGCACGGTGAGTATTGCTGCCCCTAGGTGTTCGAATTGAACCTCAATCTGCCGGCTTTTTACAGACGTGGCGACGACGAACGTTTAGGGTAACCGGTGCCAATCTCATTGCGTTCAACGATGTGACGAAGAAAGCCACGGCAACGATCAACCTGAAGAAAGCCGTTGCAGTGGAGGACACCCAAGACGCACGATCAGCCGCGCTTAGTCCCGATGGTCGCTATCGGGGTGATTACGATTCGTTGATCGCTGTAGAACGTTCTTTCAGACTCGTTTTCCCTGCCGACCAAGAGATTTCATTCTTTGCTGATTCGGACGAGGAGAAGGCGAGATGGTATGTCGTGGGTTGTGACCCATTTGCACCCTCGTTGACGTGTGTCGTCCAGGTTGGAAGTCCTTCGTGCCCTGGTTGGTCACATACCATCGAATCCGCTCTGGGCGGAGCTCGTTTGGCAACGTCAACAAGAGACGGCTGGGCAATCTCATCCGAGCAGTTCAACATCATAGCTTTTTTGATCGAGTGGGTTTTCCTACTTTCTTTGATTTCTTGTCGCCTCTCGTTTGACGTTTCGTTTTCACTTAAAATATGCCGATTTTTTTTATCCTCGAACTTTTTTTTTTCCTTTTGATATGCTATGCACGTGGGGAGCATTTAGTAGACGTTGAGCATGCTGTCTCTTTGTAATTCTATAAGTATGGCCATAAATAACACAAGCTTGAAAATGCATGAGCGAATGATCACCCAGGTTGAAACTCTCCTCAAATGGAACGGGAAGTTATTAAATTAAATTAAGGTTGGAAGAATGACTAGACTATATTATGTCGTAGCATAAATCCAGCAAGCAGCCGAGAGACACTCAAGATGACCGATCATCGATCATCCTCCTTGATCATATCTGCACATTTCTCAGCGACCGCGACCGTCCCGGCGACAAGATGAGCACCAAGAATGGACGGAAATATGCTCGAATCCGCGACTCGCAGGTTCCGCACGCCGTACACCCTCAGACGATCGTCTACAACGCCGCCCTCGCTCTCTAACGCCATGCGACACGTCGACGAGTAGTGGCTCGCGCTCAGACTCCGGCTCAGGATGAACGCATCCATCTCTGCGTCGGTTGGGCCAGCTGGAACGTCGGCGTCCGAGATGGCGTAATGGTGCGCTGCGAGCTCGTGCTTGATGCGCAGGGAAAAGCGCACGGCGCTCCGCATGACCTGCCAGTCATTCTCGGTCGCAAAATAGTTTGGGTCAACCATGGGGTCCACAGAGGGATTCGTGGACGCGAGACGGACGTTGCCAGTAGAGGTAGGTCGAAGGGTAACATTGAGAAAGGCAAAGCCTCCGTCGATGACTTTTTTCACATCTCCGCCGGGAATCTGGAAAGTGCACACAGAACGCCGTCAGGCAAAATGTGGAGGTGGAAAAACCATTCCTCGTACTGCTATGAGCTCAACGTCCGGGAGATTGCTAGGGAGAGATGCATCTTTGTCCTCCTTCGTGCGCATTGCGACACGAGATTTGTCATCGAGGAGACGAGATTGGATGAAGATGGCTAGTTCGGGAAAAGGACCAAGAAGCCATCCAGTGCCGAAGAGTAAATACTGAAAAAAGACCACTATGATCAACCAGGGTCGCAGCTGCAGCTGTGTCATGGAGTCGCGCAAGGGAATGCGGAATTGCACGGGAACACCGACGTGATCTTGCTATAGACAAGTCAATCTAAGCTATTGTTCCTCGAAATGAGTCCAGCGTTCACGTACGAGATGAGAGCCCACGCCGGGAAGGTCCTTGCGAACGGGTATTTGGTGCTCTCTGAGATGATCTGCAGGTCCAATACCACTGATAGGATTAGGGGTCAGTTCAGCTAGTGATCTAAAAACGGGAAACTGACCTGAGCATGAGCATTTGAGGTGAATTGAAAGGTCCAGCGGACAAGATGACCTGGCGTTTTGCACGCACATAACGGGACGGCCCACCCGTATTGTTCTGTACCCAGACTCCTTCTGCGGATGTCTCACCGGAGGCACCAGCATTGGAGGAAACCTCAATACGCTGCACGAGAACCGGCGTGCACACATGCAAGTTACCACTGCGCGAGCGGACCAGATGAGCGGGGAGGAACGCAGTATGTGTCGAGCTTCTTCGTCCGCTGCTGTCTATGGTGTAGTGCATCTTGGCACACCCATAGGAAGGTTGAGAAGGATCGTTCAAATCATCCACGTACGGCACCCCGAGCGCGGTGGTTGCTCGGACGATACTGGCATAGGTACCCCAGCCAAATGAGCACGAACATCAGAAAAAGGATAGGGATGTTTACCGCGGGGTGTGGTCCCAGAAATGGACATTATGAGAACGGTTTTGCCACTCCCCTGCAAATACCATGAGAATGTGGATACCAGCATACAATTGTATCCATACCTGATGTGCCATGATATAACTTGGGATTGCGGGGATCTTGGTCGAGATCTGTCTCGGAGCGGGTGAAAAAGCGTAGCATGTCTTCATATCCCCAGCCGACTCTTCCTGCATCACGCCATGAATTGTATTCTGCAGGTATACCACGGTTGTACAGCATTGAGTTGATCTTTGATGCGCCACCGAGGGAGTTGGAACTGATGAGCTCTATTGTGCGACCGCCAAGATGTCTCTGGGGTGTCGAGCGCAACACACGGGAGCGAGATCCATCAGAGATGAAATGCGTGGAGAACAGGGGAATATTGGAGAACCAGCCTCCTTTGACACCACCACGTTCAAGCAGGAGCACCGAAACACCTGGGTCTTTGGAGAGGCGGTTGGCAATGACACAGCCAGCGGTGCCTCCGCCAATGATGATATAGTCGTACACCTCGAGGGCGTCTGAAACGAGGATCGTGGGATATCTAGTCTGCCAGAACATGTTATAGGTGGGACGCCTCAGGCTGGTAGAGATTGAGGCCTATACTTGAATACACGAGTTTGACAGATCAGAGTTTGCGTGTGAAAGATCCAAAGCGACTGCGCACGGTTTCATGCTTTTCCGCTTATTATAAATGACGGATGATATAAATGTACCTTGTGGCTGTTACCGGGCAACGGTTCGACAGTCAATTATTCTATTGACCGGCTTGCAAACGAGCAGGACTTGAAGGGTGTGAACGCGATAAGGTCTAGTACGGTCAATTCTGGTCAATCACTCACTCACGAGTTTCATATCTTGTGGGATTTTTAGGCATACTTTAAATGAAGAGAGCAGTGTCACTCAGTGATAAGTAGAACACTATGGCGTAGTGATAGTATAGCCGGAGTCATCCGACTCGGAACTGGTAAGCATCGGAACGACGTCGGCATTCGGGACATTGTCAGCTTTGTTTATCTTCTACCCTTGCGTCCCCCGAGGCAAATCGAATTTCTGTGGTGTTGTTGAGAAGACCACGCCAAAGGCGTTTTGGAGAGATTCATATCTTAGTATGGGGCAGGCGTGACTATCGCACACGCGGACTTTCGACACGGTGGGTATTATGTATAGCTTTCTCATTGAAATCTTGCTGTGCTACTAATTGACAGATGAGAACAAGTTCCTTGATTATCTTATCTCGTTCTCAGGCTCAGGCTCGAAGCAACTTTTCCCAGTGAAGCTTAAGCGTGAGTCAAACACCGTTGAACTTATCTTCATTTTAGGTATTTGAAACCCGGATGTTTTTGGCCTATGTGAAGGCGCACTCTCGTAAATGATCTCCGTGCGAAGCAGCCTCCAGTGAAACTATCTGAGAGTGGCTTCGATCCAGACCACACTTATCCCACTGGGTTTGTTTTGATGTTCCGGCACCCATCGGGTGTACTTGTCTAAGCTTATAAAACCTCCTGATGCGTGGATGGAGTTCGAATCCCTCTATTCTCACTCTACCACGATGTCGACCAACAAGACTAAGCTGGAAGCCCTCCTGAAGTTGATCAACTCAGCCGCTCAGGAGGCAATTGCAGAGTATGAGAAAGCTGGGGGTGATGTCCCTTCCATCGACTCCGCTGAGCTTCACCCATTGGATCATGCTATCGACCAAGTCGCGCTGAAGGCCGCCGTTCGGACCCTTGAGGGTGCATGTGCACAGCTCTGCACTACTCTTGCACCTCCGTCACACACCGCTATCAACGTGCGCCCCTGGTTACCCCTTTCCTATCATATCATACCAATGCTATCCTCTAAAATCCCTAGCTTGTACAAGTATACGACTATGCTTGCGTCCGTGTTGCTCTCCGAGAGAACATCACCGATCTCCTTGTGGATTACCCCAAGGGTATCCATGTTAACGAGCTTTCCAAGATCATCAACATCGACGCAAAGAAACTCGCCCGCTTGTTGCGTCTTCTGGCCACCAGAGGTTGCTACACCGAAGGTCGGTCATGTCGCTTGTTCGTCCAAGGACCCCATTCATCCCACACTTTTCCGACTTTTCAGTGGAGACTGACACCTTTGCAAACAACCGCCTCTCTCTGATTCTCCACAGTGAAAACCCAGTTCGTCACATGATCAGCCTTCACGTTGAAGCGGTTGCAAAGGGTGCCGCTGTATTCCATGAAACCTTGAAAGACTCAAAGACTGCATACTCTGACCATCCTGACCATGCTCCTGTCATGTATGCCAACAACAAGGAGGGTATCACCGGCACCTTCTTCGACTGGATGAGACAAGAGGCGAGTAAATATTTAATTCATGTGCAAATTCATTCATCTCATATCGTGTTTCAGGACGCTCGAAGAGAGGTACGTCGATGGGTACTTTGGTGCTTCCAGATGTCAACAACAGTGTATATAGAGTTACCACGTATCTATGAGAGGACTCAACGATATTATGGGCTCTCGCGCGGTGCTGGCTCGTGCGTACCATCGGTGCGACTTGCAGTGCTCAATTAATCACAGACTCAGATTTCCCTTTCGAGAAATATTCCACTCTCGTCGATGTCGGCGGAGGTATCGGTGCTTTCTCCCTCCCTCTCGCGAAAATACACAAACACATCAAGATCACCATCCACGATTTGCCGGAAGCACTCGTCCAGGCCCGAGGCGTGAGTACTCTGCTTTACAGTCACCCAGCGCAGTATTCTAACCTTCTGCTAGGCTTGGGCGAGAGGTTGTCCCGAGGCAGTCCAGGAGAACCGAGTCGAGTTTGCCGAGCTTGACTTCTTCACCCAAGTTCCCGTCAAGGGCAAAGACATCTACTACGTGGGTCTAAATCCATCGTTCCAAAGATGCCCTCTCTCGTGATGATTGACGGGAATGGGATTTGAATAGCTCCGCAACATCATTCATGACTGGCCTGATCATGAGTCGGCGCTCATCCTTCACAACCTTCGTCAAGCACTGGGACCCCACAGCCGCGTCCTCATCCGTGAGTCGAAACTATCCGGCATCACACCCGGGCCATCGCGCTCACGTGCCAACACAGATGACTACGTTCTTCGCGAACTCATTCGTAAACATGCCCTGGCCGAAGCTGCATCCCTCGGTACTGTTGTGGTCAGCATTTCTCAGCTCTATCCGACTTGACCCAGGTTCTGAGCAACCCCCCCACCCCATATTCATAGGCTCCTGAACCGATGCTTCCTAACTTTGGTGTCGGCAACATTCGTATGTACCAACAGGACTTGACGATGTTGATCCTTCACAACGCCAAGGAACGCACATTGCAGAATTCCTTGCAACTTTCGTAAGCCGAACGGTCGAACGACTAGCGTTGCAATGCGCTGACGTCGGGCCCTCCACAGGACCACAGCCGGACTCAAGCTCGAGAAGGTCTGGGACCTTGCAGAAACGTGTGTCCTCGAATTCTCGGCTGCGTGAGATACAGGGGGCAGCCACAAATATTTTACGGCTCATCGGAGCGATACGTATGGTAGCTGTGTGTTCATCCACACATGCTGTTGCGCACAGGAACATTGTGGGGAGTTCCCGCGCCAACATTCTTCTTCGACAACCAAATCGCAGCATCCCCAGGCACAGTAAAATAATATGTATTTTATCCAATCCGAACCTAGCAACATCATCCCATGTAAGTTAAGATCAACGATAAATGTGGGCGAGTGGAGATCTAGCGGTCCCGTGATGGGGTAATTGTTACCACAGCGTCTGGACCAGTTTCCACACCTTCATCACGCCCGTTCCGATACTGTGGAAAGACCACGACAATCAGCTTCGTTGGGGTATCCTTCCGGTTTGGACGTACTTTGCATGTTCGACTTGGTCCAGTGGAACCCACCGTGCAACATCGGTGGTAGCAACTTTCCCTGCCTCGGAATCCTCGGATGCATCTGAACGCTTCCGAGGTTTGCTTTTCTCCGCCTTGGTCTTCCCATCCGTCGACAAGCCCGACTCGTATCGCAGCTTGGGAGGCTCGTCCCCACCACCTTTCAATAGCACCCATTGGACACGATACGTTTTCCTGATATGTGAGAAAACGTGGATGACGTCTCCCGCGGGTTTGACGTGCACGATCCGCATTGCTCCTTGTGTGCTCTCATCATCCTTATCCTTATCATCGCCACTTTCCAGCTTGAAGCGGTTCTGCCGCTTCGCATCTGAATACAGGCACAATGGTGTGTCGACGAGCAAATCCTTGAGAAGGCTGTTTGGAAGCTCGGCCACCTTGGCTGCGGTCGCAGACGCACCGGAGATATTAGGTACCGTCGGGAACTCGTGTAATCCTGCGAGGAGTCCTGGGGGTTCGAACGGTCAGTCAGTTTTCGCTATCCCGTGTTTATGTATCTGCGTGTGGGACGGGATGCTGACCTCCTTCTGGGCGACGGACGAGTAAGAAGAAACGCTTGTGGTCGTCTGCCGGGCGCCATTCAATCGCGTTGACGGAATCGAGTTCTTCACGTGCTTTCTTCCGCTCTACTTTCATGGGGTAGATAGTGACTAGACCCGTCTCTGGGTCGTCTGCTGGGAGCGCTTCACAAAGGGAGCAAAGTTCTTCAGTGTCTGCCTCTTCCTTGAGTGAGCTCTATTGAGGATATCGTTTGACTCCATATGACCATACGAACGGAAGATATTCACTTACGGAATCAGATTGTGTTCTTTGATATGCACGACACCAGGGCTGCAGAGGGCAGTCCCCGCACGCAGGATCTCTGACCTTGCATACCGTACTCCCGAGCTCAATGAGTGCTTGATTGATATCACCCGGACGTGACGATCCCTCTACAAAGGCTTGTGCGCCTCCCCACAATATGTCCTGGGCTCGTTTCGCTTTCGGCGGTGCGTATAACGCCAAAAAGCGTGCAAGCAGCCGAATGACGTTCCCGTCCAGCTAGCAAATCAAATCCACTATCCGTCGAAACACGAAGCTCGAATGTGATCAGAGGGCTTACAACAGGAACACACTGGTTGTAAGCGATGGAACAGATTGCACCGGCGCTGTAACGACCGATCCCAGGTATATTTGCTTGCATGTCCTTGGCATTGTCTGGAAGTCTACCACCGAGTTCCTTGACCACTTTCTGCGCACCGCTCAGTAAACGAGCCGCACGGGAGTAATAACCCAGGCCTTTCCAAAGGCTATTGACGGTCTCGATATCCGATGCGGCGAGATGTTGTATGGTCGGGAATCTGAAGAACGTCAGAGCTCGACAGAGTGTATGCTGAAAGAGATAAGCACACACGTACTTAACCATCCATTTGTTATAGTAGGGTATCACAGTCACTACCTGGGTCTGCTGAAGCATGATTTCTGACACCCAAACCTATGGGCAAGTCAATGGGCCTCATGGAATGATGAGCTGTCCTAGGAACGAACCTCGTAGGCACGCTGCGCTCTGCCGTCTTTGTCCAGTGATCCATCAAATGTCTTCCGCCAGGGCATCTCTCGGACCTCGTGTACTCGCCCATACCATTGTAACAATGACTCCCGGATAGGGTCAATGCCCGTGACGAGGTGCCAGGACGTTGGATGTATAGGCTGAGTGCTTGTGCTTGGTGCCACACCTTGTGCGACGACGGCGGTCGTAGCGGACGTGCGCACTCGTTTTGACGCGACTTTACGCGCTTGACGCGTCTTTTTGCTCCGGGGCTTGGGAACTCCGCAATAGGATCCATCGGACACTTCTAGGAACTCGCTGACGTCGGTATCGGTGTCGGTGTGAGTCCGTGTACGTTTGGGCATGTTGGAGAATTGGGAGGAGCCAGCGTGAGCAGAAGCAACTCTGGCTCTTGTCACAAAACGCGATACACCGCACACTGGTTCCGGTCACGGCTTCAAGCTTATTTCTCAGAATACAGATACGAAACGACCACAAGTGGTTTAAGTACTCTCGCAGGCTACCCTGAGGAACTTCAATGTTGAACAAAGGTAATTAGCGGTTGTACCTTCGAAGATATTCCTACTGCTGACTTCAACGTGCTAATGGCAGCTCTAGTGAAGGGCAAGTCTTGCCGACCTGCCAGCCTGCTAGTTGTTAAAGGTAGCTGCAGACGCCCAGCTGGAGAAAGGAAAGTACTACGGGGAATGTCATGTCAAAGTTTAGTTCAACTCTTGATGGAACGTGTATGCCTCGCCGTTTTCCCCATCTTCATTGGCAGATCAGTTATGGATTATTATCAGGGCGTAACGCTCACTTGTTCGGCCCGTCTACATGCCAGAACTTCCCTACGACAGCCTTTCTCAACCTTGTTATTTGAGCGTTCATGATCCTGTTCAGAACCAGCCTCGTCTTGTCTCTTCCCCACCCCACCATAGAGTATCCGATGCCGGCAAACACCAGCGCTCGAAAATTTATCGACCTGGTTCGTCAAATTTCTGGAAAGTGGGCCAACTGGGACCCTCCCACCCCGGTCACTGTAATCGTCCCATTTGTCTTATCGATGGTCATCAGAGACGGTTGACATCTGCCCTCACCCCAGGTTGGGGATTATGGGACATTCAACGAGAACGGCGAGCTCCTCGTGGAAGGCAATATCTGTCGCCCTAAATTCTAGGCATATTCCGAACAGGACTACATCCTAGCTTCCACTGGCGTCAGGAAAGGAGAATTGAACGTCAATCAAAGCATGGAAGCTTATCATCGACGAGGATCCGTTCGATCACACTCTCAACATGCTTTCTCTCAGAGTTGCTCCCCAAGTTGCATCCATCAAAGGAACCTGGAAGTTCCAAAACGGCAAACGTAGAGCACTCATCATCCTCCACCAGCCTCGGCAAAGGTTTATTCGAAGGATCGCCCAGACGAAGATTCTCGAAGCAAAATTCTTGGAAGGCAAAAAAATAGTCACGAGCGCCCTCGCATGTCCTGTATATCTACTGTATCTATCGGACAAATGTACGTCTCTGCGTCGTTCTCCACCGTGCCATCGTTCACCTGTCCCTCTCGCAGCCGGAGCAACCTTCTCCGTAGCTCTCCGCGTCAAAACCACAGGGTGAGATGCAGTGACCAGCGGACTTGAATCTGGATGGTAGACGAACAACGCCGGTGAGCTTGCTTACTTTTGGACAAGATAAATTCCGACCAGGAGAAAGAGAACAACCTCAATTAACAGAGCCAGACAGAATGAGAAATTGGACGTAGATACAATACAAACACAACAAAGTTTGACAACAGCCCGCACTCAGCCGGCCGTCGCTCAAGCGCTCATCTCCACCCGATATTCGAAGACAGGGGGGGGGATCTCGTACTGGTAAAATGGCAATTTGGCAGATAAAGTATCCTTGATCCAAGAAATTGACACGCTGTTACTGTTATGGAACGAGCCGCGTCTGTCCACCTGGCAAAATACTCCTTCGTCTACGCGCACGCTCGAGCGGCGGCAAATCGTCCTCTCTCGATCGTATACTCGTGTCAGGATCTTGAGCTGCGAGATCGCGTGATGAGACTAGAATCGCGGTACTAGACATCCACATACAGAGTGACCCATCAATACCGCCTGCGCCTTCTTCGTCGTCATCGGCCTCTGAGGACACGTGCAAAGGCATATCATCGCCGGGTCCGGGAGAAATGGGGATGAAGTGTTTTGGAAACATGATCCGGCGGCGCTAGAAATACAATCATAATCAGTCTATGGAACGGGATCCAAAGTACGAAGGGAGCACCTTGTTGTTACCACTCGCCACATTGATCACGTCCACATCGACCTTGAACCTTTCCTCGTCCACCCTTGCACGTTTTTCAGCGCACTCAACTACCCACGCGATACCGACGACGACAGGTTTGGGGTCATTCAGCATACTACACCGCCGCCAAGCGGCCAAGTGGTTGAAGGTAGCCAGGTAAGTGATGAACGGAACGAGATCAGCAATGAACTGACCGATATCGTGTCAATGTATTCGGGTGCCCATTCTTGTATACGATATGTGTGCACGTCTGGCCAAGACGACCCATGATCTATATACCCAGATCCAATCAGGCTCTGCTTTCGTCGTGCAATCGAGAAGACGATGCGCACCTTTGCGCCGAGTCCCTTCAACATATCGACAAATAAACTCCCCGCGTCGTCCCCTTGCTCCGTCCGCACGTCTACGAATATAGCGCACCGCTTCAAGATCTTGAGTGAGGATTTCTTGACACCGCCCGAGCCATTCACCGTCCCATTACTCGGCCCAGCACCACCACTGCCATGTACCTCATTGTTCCCACCGGGAGCACCATCAAACGCAGGACTTTCCTTGCCTGCCGCCACGCTCGAACTTCGCAATCCAGTGCGCGTCCCCAACGCTCTCGGCTTTGGCGGGGTAGGGGTCTGCGGCAAAGACGAGAGGCTCTCTGAAAGTGCATGGAGTGCCGACGAAGCCGGGTTGAGCGTCGAGGAAGGCACGGCTCGCTGTTTTCCCTTGTCCGCCGAGATGGGCGAGGTCGTTAAATCGATCTCGATGCCATTGCTCGCGTTGGCAGCCGTCGGAGGTGGTGGGTTTTGAGAGACAGCATGTCCACCTCTATCTATCGACAATTCGGCCAAGACGTCTTGCATCACCGTATCTTGCGACACGAATACGTCCTCTTCGCCTGTAACGCCTCCAGCGTCTTTCGCACCGCCCAAGCTTGACCTCGACTTGTGCTTGCCAGCACCCCAACCATCCCTGTCCAAATCATCCACACCTCCCGACCCTTTGACGGGACTGCCCACCACAACCGGTAAAGTCGTCTTCTTACTCGCCCTATCCCCCGCCTTGCCAAAGATCCCTATCGCCCCCCTCCCTCTTCCAAATCCTCCAGCCGCAGCCGCACCCCGACCCCGCATCCTCATCGCTGTCGTCGATCCAAACCCCGTCATGGTCGCCGCACGCTTGAGCGACGAAGCAGTGGGCCGCGCAAACGTCGTCCCCGATCCCTGCGCAGTAGACACCAAAGGCAACGATGCGTCATCTTTGGCTTTCCACTTCCCTTTCCCCTTCTCCGGAGTACTTTCCTCGCTGGGTCCCTCCGTCGTAACAAAACCCATACTTGTATTCGGCCGACTGGGTGGCGGCACGACTAATTTGTCCAGTGCATGAGAGAGGGTCGTGAGTGAGCGTCCTGATGTCTCGCGAGGCGTCCCCGTCCCGACGCCAGTACCGGCGGACCCCAGCGCGAACGGGAACGGTTGAGTATTTCTAGGTTGTGACGTCGAGGGACGCTTTAAGGGCGATGCTAGAACAGGGAGCTTCGATCTGGATGAGGAAGGGACGACTCTCGACGAACTTCCGGTGCTCGTGGACGTGAATGTTGTAGAGCTACCTGCAGCAGCAGGTACCGCCGAAGGTTTCCCTTTAATGAATACATTAAGTGATGTTTGTTTCAATTTGCTAGGGTCAGGCGGAATTTTTGATACAGAGGCGGACCTATGAGCCATTGATAGTGGTCTCGAATTTGAGGTTGCCGCACCAGTCGATTTTGGCGGGCGAGGTTTAGAAGTGACCATAGTTGACAGTGGGGGCATAGCCACCACTTCAGACGAGGGTCCTGCGACAGTGGACGTGGTTGCATCAGGCGCTGACAAACCGTCGTCAGTACTGGTGATGAGGAATCGAGAGACCGCATTGGCCCCTACCTTCTACGGTGCAACTGCTGACAGTGGTATCTTCAATCTCTACACGCTCATGTTTTACCCTCTGCTCTTTCATCGACACGCTCCGTGTTACGCGTCTTGGGCCCTGCGGTATAGAAGGTCCTCGCTTGGGCTTCATAGCCCCAATAATGGCAGGACGAGAGATAGGCATAGCGTTCGAATCCGATCGTGGACTAGGCGCTGAAGAGAGATCTACAGAGGCGACTGCTGTCGACACCATTCCTGTACTACCTGAGTTGTTAGGCGATACATCCATTGCTTGATCAGAACCTCCAGCCACGGTTACAGCCATCACTGAGCCACTTTCCTTCTCGGAAGCGGTCGGAGGAGGCATCAGTCCCGTTGAGTTGCTTGGAGTGAGAGGGATTCGGCCCAGGTGGGACTGCGAGGCAGTAGAAGATGCTGGAGCCATTGAGGCTTGGCGCGACGTGGAGGCTGCCGATGGAGGTCGACTAGACACATGAGCAGTGGGCTGGAACATGTCCGTTGAAGCGGTGGTGTCAGCCACTGGTGGAATGACCATGGACCCGGTAGGAGTGTCGGTGCCATTGTTCAAATTATTTCTAAGCGCGAGTAATCTTGGGTTTGCCTTCTATGTGTGTACGCGGTACGGCAATGGATCATAGGTTACGAAGTAACAAGATGCAAGTGATCAGCAGATACACATTGACCATGCAGTGGACATACTTTGGCTAGTAAACTCTGCATTGCAGGTAATTGTTCAGTGAACGGCGAAGATGGAAGAGGTGTAAGAGGCGAAAGAGGCGATGCGGAAGGAAAACCGGAGCGGAAAGGTGTCGCAGATCGACGGGGTGTGGCAAAATTGACTGTATAACGAAATACTGGATTTTCTTGAGGAGTAGGGTGTTGTGTTGCATTCGTAAATTGCAGGAGGGCAGATGTATCGCCAGGTTCAACATCCATTCGATCATTATCTGGCGGGGGGATCGATGGTGCACGTCTAATTTCTACCCCGTCTTTGCTTGGTGAACGCCGTGGAGAAAGGGGTATTGTTGTGAGATCTATTGCATGGACCTCTTTCTCTCCATCGGGAGGAACAGACTGTGCACGGGGAGGAAAAATCGAGGATGCCACCTTGCTTGGGGATGGCGTCGGCTTCGTAGATAAAGCACGCTTATAACCTTTAAGCCGAGCAGGCGTACTGGTGTCAGGATCTCGCAGAGGTTCGTGGTACTCCGAATGCTCCTGCCCGCGACCCAGGATTCGATAAGCTTCTAGTTTGGCGCGTTTTGACTGGCGCTGGCTACCTGGACTTAAAGGGGTACGCAATGCATCTGTGTCTGGTGATACCCTCTTCTTCGTGCTCGTGGGCCACATAGTATGCTGACTCTGGTTTGAGTTCGAGTCCTCCTTGTAAACTTTTCCGCGGTGACTGACTGGAGAGAACAAGCTGTCTTCTGTACCTTCTCCTTTCTCATATTTCCGTGCCCGTCCGTGCGCGCAAGTGTCCGTCTCCTCTTCCCGCCCTTTCCTGTGTACCGCCTCCTGGGTGCCTGCTTCTGTTACCACGCTCGACCTAGCCATTACCTCTCCACGGTCTACTGTAGACGATTGCGGAGCTCCTGATGTACGCAGCTGCGAATCCGCCTGTAGCATCGGTGATGTTCCCCGCGCCTTAGCACGTGCCTTTCTTGCGGCTTTGAGGGGTGAACGTGAGTGCGGTAAGCGTAGGATGAAATCGGGCGCGTTGAACTGCGATCGCGTTCGTTTCTGTCCGGCAGGTTTGTTCGTGGTATTGTTGGAGTCCGAATTTGTCTGTGCGGCCAAACCACGATACAACGTACTAATGCCGTCGCGGTTCGTGTCGGCCATTCAATGGCGTTGTGTCACTACCTCCTCGTTCTACACGACAATCAGGTATCTTTCGTCGCTGTCGTCAATGATGAGTTGTTGTTCGTGGCTCGCCGTTAGTTGAAGTCTAAGAAGAAAATGAGAACAGAGCAAGCTGAAAGATCAAGGGAGAGAGCGATTAAGAAACTTGTGTGAACCCGAACACGTTCGATGATTGGATGGGCGAAGTCACGTGCACGTGGAAGAATTCGCGACGCCGCGCGCCTGTCACTGTTACAACAAGCCTTGACGATATCAATCATTGGTGTTTCAGCTATTGTGTAGCATAGGCTACATCCCGTACGTCATGTCATTGTATTGTACTGGCTATCCAATATGCCTTGAGGTGCGATATGCACGAAGTCTCGAACTTGATGCGGAGGGTAATTTCAAAATAGCTTCCTGTGATCAGTGACTATCTGCTCGTACAATCTCATGGAAGACAACTCAATTAAAGTCGTTTCGCTTCATAGTGACTCCCATTGAGAGATTGGCATTCAGTCCTTCTTTCGCATTGTATATGTGACCACTGGATGGCCCCATTTCCACGAGTCATTTTCATCATATTGTTAGCCAAGTCACAATTTCGCAATACGTTGGACAGCCCCGCGGCGCGACCATTATCAGGTCTAAAAATATACATCCTGTAAACAAGTAAGTAACATACTTAGTGCTGAATCGACGAGTCGAAGGTCCATCGTTGTTGCCACTCACGCATCGCCACTTCAAATCTGATGGGTATCTCTGACAAAAACATATGAAGAGGTGCTGAAAAGGGTTGCTCAGCATCAAGGGTCTGGTGATCATTGATGCACCGATCCCCGAGGCTCAAAGCACTACCCCACACGAACCGTTGAGTTTGGTCGCGGAGTTGTAACCTGAATCTTACCTATGTCCTAGTATTGTCACTCCCCCGCCGCATTGCCAGTGCAATCATGCAATTACCACCAAGGGCCAGTTATGGCGCATGCGGTGTTGATAGAGGGATGCCAACGGTTTATGGCCTCTTGCCGATATACTGTCCTGCCTGTCCATGAAACTTTGAAAGTTCAATGCCACGGCCCACAGTGTATTTTTGCTCTGTTGTACCTGAAGTGCACAGCTTCAGGTCACTGAGGGCGCCCGTTGCACCACGCTCGGACTGCCACGAATGATTGAATGAATTTGGGCCTTGGCTTAGCAACTATGCTCAGTTATAAACTCAGGTGACCGCGTCGAAGGCGCCTCACTAGCTCAATGAATTTAAAAGATAACTATTAACAGAGAGCATAGGCAAGGAAAAAGCCACCAAATTTATAGTAATGCTTGCAGTGGTATCAGAGTCCGTAAATCCTTCCAAGATATGTGTCTCCAAAGACACGTTATCATTTGGTCACTTTTCCACAGCTTGAAAGTTGAAGCCGTTTGAGAGTTCTGATCAGAGAGGAGAAATTGATCATGCATCCCATAATTTACATCGTGTAATTTCCGGTCTGACCTCTCTCGCCAGTATTGCCAACATCCATAACTCTGGTTGAATAGATTTTCTTGTCGCTTCAACATGACACAGCTCTACATGTGTGCCTAGAAAATTAAACGGAACGTTGTTATGTCTACCAAGCTGTTACGACCATGCGTGTTGCATTTCAATCCCTATTGTGTTCAGAATGGCGTTTGGGAGAATAAATGGAACAAGTGCCATATGGCTACCATTATATGGCACTCACGCGTACTAGGTGACCTGTCAAGCTCCGAGTAGTTCATGGTTGCTGTGATGAGGTAATTTACACAATGCCGCTAAGCTGTGGGTATCAATATGGTCTGACCGGAAGGCATATGGCATATGTATCATGTCCTTGTACACTCCTGGCCAGCCGATCATAGCGCAGTACTCTTCGATTCTCTGGAACGCTGTGTAGGCAGGTTCAGATATGATCCTCGCAGAGCCATGCCACTCTTTTCATTTTCCCGGGCCATACAGACAAAAAAAAAAACAGCCTGTCTTACCATGTGTTTGCATTTCCACCCACCTAAAGTGTCTTCGTTTGGAGCATCTTACAATATTCCCCAGCTTTCGCCACCCGATTTCGGTTCGGAACCAACAATCATCTAACAGAATGCTAAAAGAGAAGAAAGAAAGAAGGGCAGTGTCACCTCAGCATCATCGGGGTGGAAAACTCGTGTACTGCCTGCAGGCGCGGGATCGGCTGCAACTGTGAACCTTGGAAATCCAGTTGAAACGCTATGAACTCGACGCATCATGCCAACAGGTTTGTTTAGTCATGCAGATGAGTCCCCTTGGAGACATCCATCCGTACCTGTGATATGAACTTGGACACGATGGCCGCCTGAGACCGGAGGAGGGTGATTATCATAACCCGCCATCTCGCACGAGATGACACGAGCTGATGCGTCCGCAGTTGGCAAGACCCTAGGACGCTGCGTATGCTGCGCCTACCATTGCCTCGAGAAAATCTCCATTTGGATAGAGGCACTCTATGGGCATCGTCACATGAGGAGAGGCTAATGAACCATTTGGCAGTTTGGTTCATTTGGAGTGCCTACTGAATGGAGCAATCGAGATGCACAACTTCGACAAAACGACCTGTGGAGAGGAAGTATCGACACAATGAGTAAGGCGGCGAGAAACATTAACACTCTCTGTCACTACAGATATAGAACGGTGGAGCAAACCTCGCTCCACGGTTGTTACCATCCCGTGATCGCAAGACCTGGATTCTGTGAAGAGTGGGAGTCTGTCTAGTACACTCCAATAGCAAGCTCTCAAGGTCATCGTGGCAGGTAATGGAGGGCTGTCGAGCCGAGGCAATTAAACGGTGGGTTATTGCCACTATTAGCTATAGCCGGGTGGCATCCGCATCACAATATACGGAAATTTCTGCCACTTGATTGCCATCGTGTGTCCTTCAGTAAGGTAGATTAGAGCTGACCCGTCTCCTCACGAAAGCATGCTCGTACTATGTGAGCTCCTGACTGAAGGCGAGCCTCCGTCACTTCGCATGAGCGCTTGTGCGCACGATTCCCTATTTGTTAATCTGGCTTTGCAACTCCTCACGCTATGGACTTACCATGGGCGTTCACGGCCTCACCACCTATCTGCGCGAGAGCCAACGTGTCCTCGGGAAAACCAAACAGTTTCATCCAGCGCGTGTGTCAGGCGACACCATAACGACGATTGTTGTCGATGGTTGGTCGTGAGTAGCAGATCCGCAGCAAACCCACAGACACTCAGTCTCCCACACGGCATAGATTCATTTTCGAAATCTACGAACAATCCACCCTTCCCTGGGTATACGGTGGCGAATATGCAGCATTTTCACGATGTGTCGTGCAGGTGGTGGAAGCGTGGATCGCAGTCGGCCTCCAAGTCTACTTTGTGTTTGACGGTAGGACTCATCTTTCCTAGCCACCCTGCTTCTACATATCTAATGTCTGATGACGTCGGCCAGGAGCTAGTCCAAACCTCAAAATCCCGACGCTGATAAGCCGCCTGAACCGCACCAACGTCCAGCACTCCTTATTGTTTTTCCGGACGTCACCGACATCCCGATCTGCCCCACGCTTCCTCCACGAGAATCGCATCATTCCACCTCTCATTCTTTTGTCGTGCATAGAGACTTTGGAGAGTCTCGCAAAAGCGAATGCTAAGCTCGAGGTGCATTTTGCCGATGAAGAAGGAGATCCATACGCAGTCGAGCTAGCTGGTCGTCTTGGTGCCTATGTCGTCGGCAACGACTCTGATTTTGTGATCCTCAACTCCGGTCGGTATGCGGGTTACATTCCGCTTGAAGAGATGGTATGGACAACCTCATTACCCCTTAACGAATCTCCAAGCACACACGAGGGCCAAGAGGATGGTTTTCAAACCGTGGTGGGCAAGACTAAAAAGCGATTCAATTCTGTGCCACAACAGATATCCTTTGGGCTAATCCCATCAGAGGAAACATCATTGTCTGATCTTGTTCTTTCCGTGGTAATTTATACCCCGTCGGCGCTCGCATTACATCTGAAATTGCCAACAACTCTCCTGCCTTTGCTGGCCTCTTTAGTCGGAAACGACTTCACTAACAACTCGACGACCCAGCGCAATGTCCAATCGTTATTTTTCGACAGGAGTCTTTCTCTCTCACAGCGCATTACGCACATTGCCAACACACTTTCGTCCATTCTCAATGCAGCTACCCAGAAGCGTAAAGCCAAGCACCGGGTCGGGTCAGTGATGGACCTCATAGACCGCACAGTCAATGCCCTGCTTGTTCGTTCGCCAAGTAGTTTGGCTACCGGCGAGATTGATAGCATCGTGGACAGGATCGTGAACGCCGCCCTGCAGTATGCCATTGACAAATACGAAGGAGACGTGTATGGTCCGACGAGCTTGTGGCCGACACCAATCTGCGCACTGCACGGAGGTGACCTATGTCCGTTGCCTAACCTGTTCTCGCGCGCGCTTTCGCAAAACCAAGAGCCCGGTAATATCAATGGCGCACCTCCGGAGGACAGCGTTTTGATACTTCGCTCGTTGTACTTGAAGGCATTCCGAGCGGGAAAATTACAGCCGGAAGTCACGGATGTCTTGAGTACTGGAACGTTCTGGCCAATGATCTTTCTCGACAGCCCAGACATTGAAAATGTCGCCGTGTCCATCGGCCGACCGATCCGGGCATGGATTTATGCCTTGTTGGAGGATGGCGTGGGACTTCCTGAGGCGCCTGAAGAGGAACGCGCTGCAGTGGATGGTAGCGCGTCTGAGGATGATAAAGCTGAACAGGATCCCGACGAGCTCATTGACGTTGTCGAAGAAGACTCGGACGAAGACGCTGACCTCCTCGCTCCGTTGCGCGGCGAACTCCGGCGCTTACGCGGGACGGAAGAAGGTTCTTCCGAAAATTTCTCGGCCTCGGTTTCATCTCGCTCCCGCTCTACGCGTCCGAAACATGTCATAGAGTACGTCCGCCGTGGAACCCGAATAGCCTCAGAGCAAGTAGCTGTTCCGGACCTGGCAGCTTTAATGATCTCGTCTGGCTTTGACGAGAACCTCGATCCAGACGCCTGGGTACCAGTCCAGCTTCGGAGCTTGGAGGAACGTATGGCACTGTTCCTGCATATCTTGGGGAGTAACGTCCCTGCTGTCAAGAACGTGCCACCGGACCGACTTATGCCCGTCGTCGTGCTGAGATGGGTCGTGCAAACGCTCCATCAACGGGCTTTGGAGAGCGGGATGAGCAAAGAGCGAGAAAAGGAAAGATGGACTCGCCTAGAAGCACAGGCTCTTCTTGCGTTTTACAGACAACCGCCCTCCATTAATGTTGACAGCACAGCGAGCCACACCAATGGCACGGATACCAACCCGCCAACAACCATGCCACTGACAGATCGAAACGTACAGTTAGTGGCACAAACCCTGATGGCCATCGAGACCGTCCATCTTTTGTCACAGGTATTGCTTTTGACGGATCAAGTACCAGCCAATATCCAGGCACTCTCTGGGCAGGCATTTCATGCTTATTTGACCAAGTTGACCCCTGTACCTGCGGAGGCATTGCCCCCTGGTCTATGGGATGCCTGTACTACTTCTTTGGAAGATGCGTTTGCGCTGGAGAGACAGAAGAAGGCGAAGAAACCAAAGATCGAACAGGCCAAGCCAGTCGCCCAGGCAAACAACAGGACAACGCGTGCTGGACATGGGTTATTCTCGTTATTGGTTGACGATTTCGCTTGACAGATACATTGTGATGTTGGACACTCAGTGAACGTTGTTACTTGGTTCGAGCGATGCGCTGTATTAAAGTCGAAGTGACGATATAATATTGCTTCCTAACTCGAAGATAGAATGTTTTTTTTGGAAGTCCCAGAGCCATGCATTTGCTGTGCGGGAGGCTGTGAGCGCTAATTACGCGCGGGTTACGGGGTCATGCATAGCCCAGCTGGGCAGTAGTGCCACTCTATTACTACTTCACCCCGCACAGCGCAATGCCGTGTAGCCCGTGAGCATGGATAAAAAGCTGGTTGACTCACTATCCTCGATGTCCCTCAACCCCATATACCTTCAACCGTAGCATCCTAAACTGTTCTCGAACGCGATGACCTGCAGTTCCACCAAATCTCGTGCTTCTGGCAAAACCCCCACCGACATCGTCACCTACCGGTATAACGGAGAACTCATGTACGTCCCCGTCGCGCCAAATTACACCGTGAGTCCCCGACCCAACTGCGCTTTTTTGCGGGCTGACGTGGCCGATGCGTGGGCATCCAGCAAGCGCTCTCGTACGCGCGCGAATCGTTCCCCCAGCTCAAGAGATTGCGGGACGCATCACTTTCGCTCTCCATCCTCGGCTCCGCGCACGAACAGCTCGTGGGCGTCAGCGCACTGGTGTGGCCCAAACTTATCACGCACATGACGCGGTATCAAGTCATTGATGTCCACGTCACGCAAGCACACGAGTGTAGGCGTGAGCGCGAGTCGGCGGTACCGATACCGGACATCACCATCACCTATGCAGATGCGGATGACGTGGAGAGAATGGAGCCTGCGCCTCCGTATTCTGGGCCCGGCGTCGTGGACGACGAGAAGGCGTCAAACACACAATCGCGACCACCGTCACCGTCGCTCTCGACATTACACCCAGGAAAACGGAGTTGGCTCTTGCAAAAGTTTCACGGACAATGACACGCAGATATACGCCTTGTGACATATCAGACGCTGTTCGCAGTCGATGCGAGATTCATTCTACAGCACGATACCCATGTCGAACTTGATTTTGTATTTGGAGAACTTTCGTGTAGCGATATCTGTTACTGTCGTCTACCCAGTTGCAGACAGTACTTTAAAATGTTTATTTTAGAGTTGTTCACACAGCGCTTTCTGCGCCGACGCCCTATGATGTGAGAACTACCGAGGTCTACCAGAACTCATTGAATTCTGGTCTGCCCTCCACTGATGTGCGCATGCATCGGATAAAATTAAGTTTCACAAGCAAGCCACAAAATTATGGCTGGGTTGACTGCCGCCACCGGGTACCAATAACTGTACAATAATCCCTCACTGACGGACCAAGTCGTCCAGAAGCAGAGACAGCGTCCAAACCTCTCCTTATCGCATACAGCAACTGTCTATTCGCAGGACTCGGTTAGCAGACAGGCTGTTCCTTGTGGGCTTCTGTGCTACAGTAGCGCGTCCGAAGAGAATCCCCACAATTACCCAACGCGGAAGAAAACTCTTCGCAGCGTACTCCGAAGCTCTCTCAATCAGGAAGCGCCTGCCTTCAGCAAGTCATGCTGTCTGACGCTCATAGGTTGCGCTTGTATGAAAGTTACGATCGGGATGCAGTGAACTCGGGGGTTTATGATTGTGCGGCGGGCTGCAGTGCGTTGCGTCCAAAAATGTCAGGCTGTACATATCTGTGATATCCTGTAGGCTAGTGCATTTCAGTGGTGGCAAACAACAGCACAGAGCACAACTTCGATCACTCACTATCGTACCAGTGTACAGTGTATTACGTGCGGCTATATCTCAAAAGCGCCTTGCTCCGGAACGTGGCGTTGTACTGCAACAAGTTGTTGATATCCCTTACCCAGTCATCTTCCTTTCCTGGACCCACGCCTTCCTCTGGTCTTCCATCGCCATCCTCGGAAATCGATGATCGGTTGATACATGGAACGGGGTATGGCGACACCTGTACTGTCACAGAGTCCCCTGGATTTAGAACATGAGAAACACGCCCATCCATCGAAACACCGGCCGCAGCCCGGCTGCGGTCACTGATCTGAAAGCGCAAGAAAAGAAAAGAAACATGTAAGAAGCTTAAAACATGACAGGCTGGGGACTGAAGGGTACGACGCACGCGCAACGTGACAGAAGACGAGCCCGGGAAGACGAGTGGACGGAAGGATAGACTCCGTGGACATATGGGAACCAAGACCACAGCACTCAGAGAGGGGTGTACGATGGGTCCACCTGCAGAGAGGGAATATGCCGTTGAGCCTGTGGGTGTGGAAACGATCACGCCATCAGACTTTCGCAAACATCAGTATCATGCCCGATCATTATAGTTGAGTGGACGTACCACGGCCTCCGTCAGATGTTGACCATCAACAAAGATATCGATTGTGTTCAGGTGAGGGCTGGAACCACGGTGCAGCGCAATCTCGTTCATGACCTGCCATTCTGAATAATTGGTGTGGTGAGGGTATGGATATGCTTGCTAGCAGACAAGCATGAGTGACACGCACCATCGCTATCCATCTTTCTCGCATCTTTGTCATAGAATGTGCACGAAAGGCGCATTCTGTTTAACAGCGTTGCCTTCCCATGAAATACGGCCTCCAGGCCCTTCACAAAGTCGTCTATATCTGTTTCCGGAAAGACGGTTAACATTCGTGCTCCGCTGCGTCAGGCGGGTACTCACGGAAAGGCAATAAAAATCCCAAAGTGCCCATGGAGAAGCTCAGCACTGGTGGGACAGCTCCTCGGCTGAACAATGATGCGGCATGCAAAATTGTCCCATCTCCTCCGAGCGTGACAACCAAGTCAATCTGCTCCGACTGTGGTCCGGGTAGCCACACTTCTGTACCTTCAGGCATGTCAGGCCGGTCCTCTGCGAAAACTTTTACACCCGGATATGTTTTCCTCACATGTCTGCCAACGCCGTGAGTACGAACAAGGCACCGAAATGAAGGCGAGGATTGACGAACTGGAAGAGCTCGTCAATAGCTTTGATGACTGGGTCGGTCCGGAGCTTGTTCACGATGAGGATAGATCGTGGAGGGTACGTGGCATTCTGTTGGCTATGATTTCAACTGAGCAAGGGACGAAAGAACGGGAAACGAGACGAACGCCTGGGCTGGGGGTGTCGGGGCTGATGCCGGTGCGGACGCCGAGGATATGCCTCTCGTCCGTGTCGTCGCGGCTGGCATGCGTAGTAACATACAACCTACGAAAAGCCGCGAACATGGCGTTGGCGCGTGTAGAGATCCTCGTAAAAACGAGTTGTGAAGGGCACGTCGGGCTTGACAGATAACGCTCATGACCGATATCGGTTTAGGTGGTCGTTGGTGGCAAGGGACGAGACAAGTTGCCAAAGATGGATTGCTCACGGTCGTTGTTCACTGACCTGGTCGAATATTCTCACCAACTGTGATGGTCAGCGGGCCCCGGTCACGAAAGACTGGGATCCACTGATGGTATCCCAGCTGTTCATGTGGTGCCAGGTTGGAGATGGAAGTTCTCTGCAAACCATTTCACATCCCTCAAGCCTTTAAGTGCAAGTCAAGTGCTCATACTAGCCTATATAGTTGGAAGTATTTGCAATCCTCAATCACTGTCAAGTGAACTTCACTCAGTCCAGGAGGTGGTGATCTGCTACATTGATCATCACCATGGACCTTGGCACTAGTCAACTGGTTGTGTCATCTGATATATGTTCAAATCCCTGGAAGCAATGACTCTCAATCCCTATCCATCCCATGCAATCTTCTATAATCTGACAGAGACATGTCATTCAAAGGTACAGAGGGCATGATGGCCGAGCGGTCTAAGGCGCTGGAATCAGGTTACGAGATATCCAGTCCGAAAGGGCGGGAGTTCGAATCTCCCTCATGTCAGATTTTTTGGCACAGGACATGATGGCATTAGGGGTCTATTCTAAACCTACAACACAGATGAATGCATTAGGGTATGAGACTACTTATATGTCTGGCTTGGCATCTGGTGGTCCGGATATCATCTCCCATGCCTTTTTACAAAGGCGGCGTCCAAGGATGAAAGGTTCCGGTGAACGACCTTTCTCCAACATTCGACGTGCAAACTCTCGCTGTGACCCAGATTCGAAACTTCGCCGGAGAATATCCAAGACTTTGGTGGTTGGGGCGAGAAGCCTACGCATTGGGTCAAAGACCGGGCGTAGCGATGTCGGAATTTGTGTGAGAGATGAATTTTGCCTATATCCCCATGAATGATCGATATCAATATTCAAAAGGCATGGACGCACCAATGATACTGCAGGTAGTCTGAAGGCGGTATGGAACTCAGCGTGCCGTCCAGTTCGACTCTGATTCGCCCATGAAGATGTCTTATCCACATTTGCTCGTTCTGCTCGTCCTTCTCCCTGTGAAGTTTGTCTTGAAGATAATGGTCCTGGGATTTGAGGCTTTGCGACATGAGCAACAGTTTCTCTACTGCATTCTTGTTGGAGGTGGTCGTCCAGAGATACCACCCCTGCTCCCAATATCGTGTCTCATCTTCATCGGGCTTTGTGGATGGTTCGGATTCATCGATATAACGCTCCTGCACAGGCTGACCCTCTGGCGGAAGAGGAATGTTATTGGTCTGTTGCGTTCGCCATCCCTTTCCGAGTAAATAGTCGGTGACCTCGTGCGGGTAGACTTTACGAAGACATATACTATATGTTTTGGGCTCCTGATTCTGCGATCTTCCACGGGCGGTCTGAAAAGAGTATGTGAGACACATCTCGTCCACCCTCTCGGGCACTTTGCCTGGATTCCGCAAGCCGAGTCAGAAAGGGAGTATTGAATCAGAATGTGGGGATCGACGCACCGGGTAGTGGTCGACTTAGCGATATTAGGGGAGAATGCACAAAGCCAACCCTCGCGGTTGCCTTTTCACCCCCGCCCGGAGGATTCATTGTTAGGCACAAGTACGGAGGATGGCAGAGTGGAGTTGGAGAACCAGTACTGTATGCGCTGGCCTCGGTCAACTTTGAGTCGGAGTTGACATTAGGTCAGTTATAAGTTGCCATTTTTTCTTTCTTTTCATGATCACACCCACGTCGTATGAAGTATCGCTGTCGCAGCACACGCACAGAAAGCACATCGCTTTTCGCATCTCTGCTGTGGGGAAAGTCCCCGGAGATACAGAGTGATCCCTCCTCACCCGGAACGGAAAGCGCCCAGCTTCAAATTTGCTGAGGGGGGTGAGATACGGTCGGGCAAAGATCGATTTACTGGACCGCGTTTTCATTCGGGGACGGTTCCGCTTGCCCACTCTGTTGCAACCTGGAAGTCGAGCAACCCTGTGGTAGCGCTTCATGCGAAGATATGAGCATGTCTCGTTTGGGTTGCTTGGCGGATGGTTTGCTCTTCGTTGCTCATAGATATAGTTATGCGGTAGTTGGCGTCCCATCTTTGGGTGCCTTCAACTCAATGGGGCTTACTCTCGTTCGACGTGGGTCTTGTCTTTATTTTTTCTCCTTTGAACGTTCGTCGTTCAACGTTTAATGGCTGGTCGCGGATATGCTAGGCACGAGGTGAGTACGCCTATATGCTTTGGATTATGATGCTTGGAAATTGTATGGTTTGAATTTCTTCAAGGAGAATACCTTGTCAATCAAGGGCGTGCTCCACATGCGACACTTCTGACCTTTCTTTGGGCCGTCATCTGCTTGGGGACTCCAATACTGATTCAGTCTTCTCGTAGGTGGTTTGATCCTCCGTAGTATCATTGATGAATGGGTACTCTCGTTGCTGGTTCTTGTAGTTGTACTCACCAGTCACTCGTCCGTAGCCTCAAACATGATATTTGTTTGATACACTGAGCTGTGTGCCAAATATTACGGCCTTGCTATTCGGTAGAATGGCTCACGACGGAACATCACGACATTTGACACCTCTGAGGCCCCGCATCTTGAGCGACCCGGCAGGTCGGCAAAAATATTGTTCGCTGTACCCCCGGCATTGCTTGCTTGTCTCCGTCCGTCTGTATAGGATAACGTTCCTCGGCAAGCAGCGGCAGATGGGCCAGTCACCCTGCAGTTCCCGTCCTTGTGATGAGACATCCTTTCTGATTTCCTGGGCCCATAAGTGAATCGAGGATCGTGATTTCTGTCTCCCAAGCTAACCACTCATATACCTCGCAGGAATTACTTCAGGCGCAGTCCGAATGCTCTGCTGCCCAACATACTTTTCTACATGAATTTCCGGTGCATATGATTGTAGCCAAAGTTAACCCGCCGTTAGAACGGTCGGCGAACTCTTGTTTTTTCTCCCCCCACAGATCACTTGTTCCCCCACAGTACCACTTCCCCATCAGAGCTGCACGCACACCCCACAGGAGCGCTCGCCCCCGATTTCCTCGCGGTACTCTGGCGATTCCGGCTCGAGCTCGCTATATTCGAGCTGGAGCGCAGAGCGGTATGTACGGTAGCGTTCGCACTAGTGTGGGGGTGTGGGTCCTATCCGATGATGAAGGATGGCTCACATATTTTGGTTAACCACTAGCTGCCAGTATTGAACGTATTCCATAACCGGCAGCACCATGCTACCGAAGTGCGTAGACATTGCAGAGGTAGGTTGACATTCGATTTCTCTGTCATCTTGTTATTTCCCGGAACGTGGCGCTGAGGAGGCGTACGGAACGGGTGCTATAATAGTGGCGCTCGATGGAGCCATCCGTTGACACGGTGCAATTGCCCGTAAGCTGCCGGTTCGATAGGGTGCCGTAAGCTCAGACGTTTGTTCTTTCGAGGATCTTCAGGCAGAGACACGAAACCTCCGATACCAATGCTACATCATCACCCACACAATCGCTACAGGTACACATGCAATCTCCTGACCCGTTCTATTACGCCACACATCGCCTCAGTCTCTGCAACGCCGCGGAGCGGAAAAGGTGTGGCTCAAAATGGCGGGGTCCATTACCATTGAGGATGAACTTCCGTCCGTGGAAGCGCCGTCTTTGTACACCGATAGCGACGGTCGGCGCCGCTTGGTAACGCGCTTTTGGATGCAACGGCGTGTCGAACCCCACGTTGTCTGGTGGTTGCCGTTGGGTACTATCACCTTCCCTCAGGCTTGAGCGGGGCAAGGGAGGGGCAGACGTAGTTGAGAACCGGACGTGGGCGGGATGTGGGTCGAGTGCCTGTCTCACATATCGACGCACATGTACTGATATGGGGAACCCGACTGTGAAGTTTTCTACAGCCATCACAAGTTCTAATCCACAGGAAATTTGTACTACATTTGCGCCCATACGCATATGGGCCAGCTCTCCACGTTTCCATGTTTTCCGCCAGAGAGGGACGAGCCTACGATGCGGTTTGAAAAGTATTGAGATCGAGGTTTGGTCACAAACATGTGGTAGGAGAGGTTCCATAACTTAGGCCTTGTTGGCGTCGGGAATCCGAGGTAGACTCGGGTCTCAAGATCTCACCGACATATAGCTGTAATGTCTTTTCTCTATCGAGACACAAACCAACCAACTTACCCGCCTAGGTACGGATTCAAGTTCATATTGTGCAAATTCGAACATGACACACTCGAATCTCAAGCCCATATCAGGATGGTTCCTAGACCCAGTAAAGCAGATCACAGCAAAAATACATAACAAATCTGTAAAATACTGAGGTGTGCGTAAGAAGATGCAGCTAGCGTGGTGATGCTTGGATTTGTTCAGGTGAGCAGATTTTAGCCGACATAATGATCCGAATTACCCATTCAATCAACGTCCATAGTGGATGCACCACCACCTGCCCCACCGCCACGTCGACCGCGCCCGTTTCTCTTTACCCCACGCTGCCAACGCTGGACTTCTGGTCGCGAGTTGTTCTGTTGACCGTACGCCTTGGGATCCTCCCCTGGCGGTGCGACGAGAACTGTGGCACGGGGATCCGAGTTCATGATTAAATCTGAGCGCATTTTTCTGTTCACGGGAATGTATTTGGGTGGTGCTCACAAGGACAGATCCAAGAGGACTCACGATCCGGCATCATCAGCGCTCATCAATACGTCAACGCTCCCATTCTCGTCCACTAGTTCCACGCCGCCAAGTCTTCTAGAAAGGCCGACAGATTGTACGCCTATGACCACGACGCGGAGTATACGACCGTCCGCGGGCTGTTTATCGAATTTGGCAACCGCAGCTGCAGCATGCGCGGCCTGCTTGAAGGTCAGTCGGACAATGACATTGTCAGACGCCTGGTTGGTCACGAGGTCGGAGGAGATGATCGGACCACACCGCCGGAAGATGGCCTGTCGGGTATTGGAAAAGGGCTGGGAAATGAAAAAGGGAGAGACACACCTCGACATCGGCAGGGGTGGTGCCCTTCACGAGACCGTCGACCTGCACGACGTTGCCGTTGGCGCTGGTGCTCGCCCCCTTGATGCTTATTCCACCTGCAGCAGTGGCTTCTCTGATCGCGCGTTGGACAAGGATGGAGTCGAGTTTGCGAGGGGCTGCGGCAGAAGCGGACAGTCGAGAGGAGAGCGAAGGCTTGTCCGGGTCTTCGTACAAGTCATGGGACCATTGTGCGTCTGAATCACCTTTTGGGGGTCGAGGGGAGCGGGCCTGAGAGCGATAAAGCGCGCGAGTGCGGAGGGATGGACATTTTATTTTATTTTTTAATGGACAGCCTTGGAGGATGCGAATCGTATAGTACGCACATAGGGCGAGGATCGATTTGCAGATTTGGGGCGGACGGGGCCCCCGTTAGTGGTGGTGGAGAGACGAGCCAAGAGGGACATGATGATGGTTCGGGAAAGAAAATGCGGCGAAGCTACAAGACTGCTGTGTGCGCTTGTTTGGCGTGTGGCAGAAAACGGGAGGGAGCATCCGTCAACTTGACCATCGACCTCGACAACACACAACGGTGAGCTCAACCCTCGCAAAACCAGACCATCAAAAGACGTGCAGCTGCTACACCCCACGCGGCCGTTTTCATTCTTAACGAACCCTTATTAGAACTAACACGACATGGTTGGAGCTGGTGCGTCTTCTTTTTAGGGCACAAGCCTTACCACGTTCTCGGGTGTTGTGTCCTCATTCACCCATCAAACAGGTTGGCTGTTTCTGTTCTCGGTCCTTATGGCCGCCGGACTGCTCTTTACGATGGTCTTTTTCGTACGTCACTCAGAACTAGTCCAATCGAACGGTGCTCTGACATGCAACGTAGATCATCATGTTCTCTGACCTCGAATGCGACTACATAAATCCCATAGATCTCTGCAACAAGCTCAACCAGGTAATTGAATGACTGGTTGTATCCCCTTCCGCGTGCTCACAGCGTCAAACCCCTAGTTTGTTCTGCCGGAAAACATCGCTCATGCTTTTCTCACCATTCTCTTCTTACTCTCGGGCCAATGGGTCGCATTCTTGCTCAATCTCCCTCTCGTGCTCTTTAACGCCAATAAGTGTGTCGCTTGGTCACGTGTTCATTCATGGCGCTCCTTACACTTGAACAGGATACGAAACAAGAACCACATGTACGACGCCACCGAAATCTTCCGCACGCTCTCTGGACACAAAAAAGAGAGCTTTATAAAACTCGGCTTCTACCTCTTGTCTTTCTTTTATTACTTGTACCGGTGCGTATCCCCCTTTCTCATGCCAACCATCCGACCTCATCTCCGAATTAGCATGATTGTTGCGCTCATTTCGGAGAGCGAATGACTGTCCAGCCCGTTCCGCAGAGGTTCAGGACAGCCTACCTTCTGTGCGGAATTGACGGAACAAGTGTGCAGCGGCAGACTCAGGCTTGGCGTAACCCGTCTTGCCCAGGGGGTGAGGTACATAGACATCTAATCTGCGGTGGACGTATGGCGCCTGGATATACATGAGGAACTTCGGCGGAGTGAGGGGTTTCCCATGTTGTATATCGTCTCCTTGGATGCTATGATCTTTGATTCTCTGCTCGTATTGACTCAGTCTGGCGTGGCACCAACTTGGTTATTCCGAGACTCCGGGCAACAATAAACTTTTGGTCTCCACGACTAAGGGTTGGCAGAGAATACCGCAATCATTTCGCCGGGGGACTGCGACTAATTTCTGAAAAAGCCGCTAAGTTCACCGTCGTTTCCATAATTTATTGAGTTAGAGTAATATTAGTAACCCGAGACACGTCAGAATTTCGAGACCATCAAAGGTGATGTAGCCGCCATTCAAGTTGAAGGCACCCTGCAGGTATCCAGAATAGTCTAGTCACCAGACTATATCCAGAGACCATTGTTGTGTATGTCAAGAAGGTTCGGATCGTGGTTCGCGATGCAAAATATATGGGCCGCTCGCCCTCTTGTGTATCATTTAGGAGCGATACCGAGGTTCCGAGTTCGTATTCGTTTCTACCTGTCATACAGCTGTTTGCCAGGGACGAGTCTACCGAGGTGTTCGAGCATCAGGGCATCAACTTTGAATATTCGGCAGCGTGCTTGAGCAGTTGCGCGGTCATTGACGCGTGACGCAACAGCGGTTATTCTGGTGGTGAAGAGGATTTTCTTCGTGCGCATTATTGGTACCTGGAATTGTTTCACTCGACGATTTCCCTTGGCCATACTCTTCATTGTAGGAACCAGTACTCTGGTGATGTCCGAGAATGCAAAACAGGTCCAGTATTCTGTGAAACATTCTACTGAATGCAAATTTTCTTGTGAACTTTCCAGTCCTTCACCTGACACTCCTTCGAACAGTACATCACTCTCTTACATTTCCCGCAGACAGATAGCGACCCTCCTTGCTTCCCGCACGCTTTGCATCCCCCCTGATCCGTCGGTCCGTCTGGAACCATCCCCACTTTCTCCAAATATGGCACCGCGAACAGAGGACTGATGGCCGCTCGAGTCACGTATGGTGCGAGAGACTCGAACCGTTGCGGAAATGTCTCCGTCCCAACCCCGACACCACAGGAGCAGAAAGGACTCTTCTCGGGATCCGCTCCAGCATCTGGATACAATGGAATCGTTCCGTGCGTCAAGTACTCGCAGGAAGGTCGGTGCGCCCAGGTTCGGCACCGTTCGACAAACAGCGGAAGAAGGTGGCGCCAAGCCTCTGACTCATCTCGATCAATTTTGATCGCGACGACACCAAATACGTCGAGTTTGCTCAGCTTATCTTGAATAGTCGTCGTGCCTGGAGTAACCCAAGCATCGGCGAGGACTGTGTGGGAGCCGACGTCGAAACGAAGATCGGCGACGAAGATAACAGCGAGAAGTTCCTGCGTAGATGTGTTCTGCAATGCGAAGACAGGGCGGACAGGGCCCTGAACTCCAGCGGCAGAAAGCAACAGACTATGAAGGGTATCTTTGAGGTCCACGAAGGTGTCCTTGACCGTTTGGGATTTCTTCTCCCGCACAGCACGTTCCCTGTGGGAGAACATAAGAGAGACATGCGGGATCAGCCACCTCGATGCTCCTTGAATTTCCGATGGCTTGAATGGAGGACAACGATCTAGATTCACTCGGTGGACATTCCATGAGGTTGGAACTGTACCATCAAGCACAGTAAAGAACCTCTTTGCGATGCTATGTTCATTTTCAACGTGCATGGACAATGCTAAAGGCGCAATGACCTGAAAAGTGTCAAACTTGCTCCAAATTATACGATGTTACTAGCAATAGGCGTACCTCTACGTACATCGACTTGCGAGCAACACGGAGCCTCGTGTTTGCGGTGTTTACTGGCAATGGGAAGTAGATACTCTCCGTGTATTTGTCGATACACAAGCGAGCCCCATGAGCCGGCATCTCTTCGATCTTCACAGTCGACCCAGCTGCTAACGAAGCTTGACCAGCTGGGTCCGTGAGATCTACCCGAATTAAGAACGAACTGATTTCGGTGCAGGATGCATTCATTTGCGCACTGAGAGCCCGCCTATTCTCCCGGGCCATTTGTACACGAGGATGATTCGCGGCTGAACGAGCAATCGGTGGAGAAGGGGGTTCGGCAAGTATGTGGACGTGTCGCGAGTCTTCCAGCGGTGCGGTAAATATAGCTTCTGTGAGAGAGATGCGTGGAGAAGGACGAGTTCTAAACCCGACGATCGCATTGTATGACAACATCAACGCGCTTGATGGAGCAGAGAAGAAAATAATCAAAGGAGAAGAAGCTGGGTCCCCTTCCTTCTCTTCCACAATAGTCGCGGCTTTCTTCCGGCCGGTTCCAGTTGTCTCGAGCTTCCCGTACGCTGCAGAGATATGCGCAAACATGTTCCATAGGCTCGAGTTCCTGATCTCGCAAAGGAGCACAGGGGTTCCCGCCCAACGAAGCTTAGACTCGACAGCCGTGATTTTGCTCCTGGGGACCACAAGGACGACCGTGACTGCTGTTGGAATCGAGTCCCAGTCTCCAAAGATTGCAGAGTCTGTTTTGATGCGCAGATTTCGGACATACGACTGCTCCATGGAGGTGAACGTGACTATATCCAAGAGGTGGAAGTGACAACACATTTCTTGATAAAAGTTGGAACCCAATATCAGGCTGGTGTCGTGCACAACTTCATCATCAAACTTCTCCATAACGCGGGTCCAGTCCGCTTGAACCCGAGCTTTGATATGGTGCAGTAGCTGTACGAAACTCCGACGAGTGTAGTGTAAGAGAGTTTGCTCTTGGACCGCTCGGACAGCTGAAAGAGACATATTTTGCAGTTGACGAGCCATGTTTTCATCGGAGAACATCTTAAGGTAGACTCCAAACAGAAGTCGACCAAGCTGATCTGGCGCGAATGATATGAGGTCGTCGCTACCGATGGCCTTCCAAGTAACTTGTTCATGGTATTGCGTTCCCGATGAGTTGAGGGTTTGCAGGAGAGTTTCATGTGCATTCGAGCGAGTCGTGCATCGCGTTAGGAAAGCGGAGGGTACGATACCCAAGAGAAGTGATATGGTTTGCATGTCACCACAGAGTCGCTCCAAGTTGACCGTCGAAGGTGTATCACTGTATGAAAGTAATGCCTCGGTGTATAATGTCGCGGAAGGGGACTTAGAGAGGATGGGAACTGTGACTACCAACAAGTTAAGGAGCCCGACATGATCAGAAATATTGGATGTATCGATCACGTTGAACATGGTTGGGGCGGAAGTGAAAGCGCCTTGTCCGTACTGGTTTTCCTCGAACTCTATTCTCGAGGCTTTCCACGGCGAGCTCGAGATCGGAGTAGCAGTGGCGCCGCATGAATTGCGATGGAAAAATGCCTGACACAACATCAGTGCATCGCCAGCGAACATCCGAACAACGAGCTGTGACGATGTTATGGAGGTGACCCTCAAGAGCTTGATGACTGAGGTGCACCATTGAGAGAACTGGCCGCGTGCTGCTCGTACCAGTTTCTGCACCAGTATAGTGGGGGTATCGCTGCGGGAGGTCGCGAATACCTCTGCGAGATGAAATCCTGCGACCGGGTCCACCCCATAGTGGACAGCGAATTTCTCTCCAGCCATGGAGAAGGCAAATGTGGGATTGACAAACGTAGCCTGATTCGTGCTGTGCAAACCATCGTCTGTTATTCCAGTCGACCAGAAATTACGGAACTGCTTGGCGATTGCCTCCACCGCGAGGGGTAAAAGAGGTCCGGCGGAACGAGCTGACGTGAGGACGAGGCCATCGGCAAAATTGTCGTTGATTTCTTTCATGCCATCCAAAAAGCGTTTCTGGAACAGTTTGCGATGGTCCGGAGTATAATCGGCCGTGGCGACGTATAGGCTCCAGAACCGATGGAGTTCTGCAAGCGTCCTTTCGTCGCACACAGTCAGAAAACGTGCATACGGGCCAGTATTCCATGATTTGAAATCCTTCGCCAATGTCAGGAGCTTACGACACTGCTCGAGGAGCAAGGAGAGTGATTCTTGGTCCAACACGAAGTGATAGAAGATATTCCATATGAGATCTATCCTATCTTGAGCGCCTTCGTCAGCCAAGAGCGTGAACAGTATTGCGTTACGTGCTAATTGAGGATTCATGACTGCGATGAGCACAAAGGGAAATGCGAGGCCCTACCGAGCACAGCGGCTTCCACATCGCAGCAAGTCACGTCCAATTTCTGCGACTCTACATAAATCGAATTAGGACGCCCCGAGCGAAAGTGAAGACGTGGAGGCACGCACCAATGTTGGAATCCACCTCATCTGTATGCACAGTGTACAAGATGTGTCGAGGGTCGCCACATGCCAGGAGCAGGATATTTGCGTGTTGTTCGGGAGGGAGGCGTTCAGTCAACCGTACAGCAGACGTGTTGCCAATCGGATAAAAGTATGTTATTCCGCGAAAGAACAGAGGATGCGACATTGAGCAACTTGGATGAAAACAAGCTTTGGAGGTTGGGATAGTAGTAGTACTGTACTGGCACTGAGCGACTTGAAGTTCAGCGCCGAAATTGAGAAGTCAAACTTGAATCAAGCAGTTGACACTGGCGAATTTGCTGTCGCCCTTGGTAATTTGGGGTTTGCTCGAAGTTCAACGCTCAACCTGAGAAGTCGAAGAATCGCCAAGCAGCTCAAATTGCGGCGTGGCCAACACGATGTCTCTTGGCAAGTGGCAGCTTCGAAAGCCGAGGCATGACCGACGGTGGCCATTCTGGCGTTACCCAATGAAGTTGGCTCCAGGCGAAAAAGATGAACGGCCAGTCTCCCCCAGGGTTACTGCTATAGTGTTTATATAGAGCTCGACTAGTCAGTTGCTATATAATATGATCACTTGTCCAAAAAAAAAAAAGAAAAAGATGAACGTCGACTGACTCGGCTCGTTGAATGAGACCTGTTGGACACAAGTTTATAATCAACACATTTTCGATCACAACACTACACGATGAACATTTCGTATTTATATCGACTTGCTCGATCAGTAAAATAACGTCCACACTTCGGCGCGAGCACCCTAACCAAGTTAGTAAAGGTAGCGGAATCCCCTCCGACGGCGGATGGCTTCCTCGAACGAGACACCTTCCAACCTGGCTGCCTCCTCGACACGCTCCCGCTCGGGACCTTCCATGAGCTCCCGTTCTTCCCGTTCCATCCGTTTGTTCTCGCGGATAAGCATTTGTCGCATGACTAGGCATCACACACATTCGTGAGCATGCATTCGACCAGAGGCGGTGAAACAAACAAAAGCAGCGGGTGTATGGCGGGGCACGCCTCAACTTACGGAAACTCAAGGCGCTCGAGAGCACGAGACTAGAGAGCGCGATGACCATCGATTGATGGTACTCCGGACCCCATTTGGCTTTCCATATGTATGACCCCATCCTAAGGGAGTCAGCTAGCATCTTCGAGCGACACTACCCTCTGGGGCACCAAATGACATACGCACACGTTCCCGAGGTTTCCGAATCCATTGACCATACCTAGTGCCACCGATCTCTTCGCAGGTGGACGTGGAATCGAATTTGAGACCCATGTCAAGGTGAGTGCGAAGCCTTTTGAATATGTTTCAGAACCTCGAGGGATGCTTGCTGTACATCATGCGTACCACAATAGCCGGTGGTCATGAGGAAAAGCGAAAAGTATCTTCCACCGGTGGACATGGTCGCTAAAGAAATAATGTACCCGAGGATGACGGCCCACCACCAGCCTGTTATGTGGAAAAAACGCTCTCCGGTTCGATCTACACGCCTCTAGATCAGCAGTCAACTCCAACCTTGACTGCAAGCGTTACTTGCCGCAATTCCATGCATTAATTACACAGCATATCGAAGCGAACACCCACGGAGGTCTGTACCCAAGGGATCAATAAAATGGCCGAATGAACGTCAGCCTACTCACGCAGCCATCAGGAGGGTATTAGTTGTGCTGTACCCGAGAGTTGCAGTCAAGCTGGGAAACGAATTTCGTGAGCATCACATCAATACATTGTGTACTCGCGGGAGACTCACGTCGGGAAGAAGTTGATATAACTCAACCCCAAGAGTTGAGAACATGCCATGAACATGAAAACCCAAACCTTGACATCGCGAATAGCGAGCTTGAAGCCATCGAAAATTCTGTAGGAAAAAGCCAAACGACATACGTTTTCGCGTCACAACAATGGATCCAGAAATGAGCAGAGACCACGTCAGCTTCTAGAATCCGACACGCACGACGTATCGACAGAATCTTGATCGGCTTCCCCTGCATCTTCTGCCAGCCTCACTTGCGCCAAGCGGCGTTCCGCAGGAGACAGCCATCGCGTGTTGTGGGGCTGACAACGGAATGAAGTCGGTTAATAAATAAATGCCGTTCTGCTACTCGACACCCACGTAATCTGGGAGAAGCCAGCTGGGAGTCACGGAGAAGACGTTAGGTTCCAAAATACTCTCCCTGACTTTGGAAGGTGAGGCACGTACATACTCAGCAGTCCGACGAACATCGTGATGGCGCCCTAAACATAAATACAACGCTTCACGTCAGCGGTGTCCAAAAAGAAGCCCTTAGATTCAGAAGTACCTCGATGTAGAACAACCTTGTAGGTCCATGAATGAGCCGGGGCAGCATAGGAAAGAGTCCAACTGCTTACCATCGCCATGCAACAATCCCGAGTTTTCCTTGCATGTTTCCCAGAATTCCAGCCGCTACGAACTGATAACGGATATGATTTGAGAATTTCCTCCGCGGAGATCGGACCTACACTGCCGAATGCATTTGATATTAAGAGGCCAACGTAGAAAACGGCCGCGCGTAGTGCCAGTTCCTGAGTGTATGCAGGTGAGAGGAGTAAAGGGAAGAAATAGAGGGATGCTGAGCCTACTTTCTTGGTGTACCATCTCGATAATAGATACATGCACCCCGGATAGAAGGCCGCCTACAACAGAGAATCGAGCCAAATGACGAGGGTAAATTTCAAAAAAAATATACTTCAGGAAGCCCGATGAATACACGACATGCCATGATGCCAGCGAAGTTTTTCGCGATCTGTAAACAGAGTTGAATAATATACCACGGTCTCATGGAAAGACGAGACCGACTCCAGTCAGTGCGCTCGTTAAACCCCAGCCCACGACGCAGGCTCCAATGTAGAAAGACGGCCTTTACATCATGTGGGCGCTGTCAGTTCACAAACGCCTGACACCATGCATGATGTACAGACCTTGATATATAACCCAAGATCTAAGTAGACTTTTGAGCACGAGATTACAACACGGACTAAAATATCGAGATGTACCATGTTGGAGGGGATCTGCGCAGGGCAGTAAGATGCATATAGAATGGCGATAACAGTTTGATATTGGACGTCTATACCCGAGTCAAGCGTGAACTCATGCTAGGTGGGGAACCAGATTACCAATTAGGCCAAGATCCGTCTCCAAACCCTGAAGTCTAGCGGCAGTGATAGCCACACGCTACACAACCCAAGAAACATCCGACCCGTGAACAACGCCGCCAAATGGTGACAATGGACAGACTTACGTCGATATAATTCATCAAGTAGATGACGACGACAGTAGGCATCAACCTCATGTCGAGCTTACGCACGAAACGGCGCTCTCCTCCATTTCTGTTCTCTTCTCTCAGTAGGACAAAGTCGTCTGGTTCTCCTTGTATCGCCCCCACATTCTCCGTGAACGATTCGGACTTCTTCTCGCCGAGAGACATCGCCGTTGCGCAAAAAAGGCGGTAATGGCAGAACGACGGTGGAGTTCGAGTGAGCTGTTCCTCTGAACTACAAGGCATCATTTATATACCCACAGCATATGAGAATCAACGCCGCGAACCACATGACCTGCTGAAGTATGTCAGATGTTCAGCACAAAGCGCTGGAAATAACGGGAGAAACAGCCCAACTGCCCTGGAATGTAAATGGGTACCCGCAACACCGTCCGCCTAAACATAATGCGCAAGGGCCGGGCCGGGACGGTGTTCTACAGGCGCAATACCCGGGTGATCTATGAGAGTGAATGCAGGCACCCAAGGACGTACACTTCCTTTTCAGGAAGGGATATTAGGATTCAGCAGTGTTGACATGGTCATTTCGTCGATGTCAATGAGCAAGTACTAATATAGGTCGACGGACTGGCCATGCAACACATGAACGGTCAGGCCTGACGCACATCACAATAAGACCTACGAAGCTGTCAAAGACTGTGGGACGGGGACAGAACGTCAGTCCCAACGTGAGGCCTTGAGGGGTAACTGGAGCCAGGGTCTTCAGTGCGCGGGGGGCATCCAAGCCCTTGTAAGTCACCGCAACTTTGCCGATGATGAACACAAGACGCTCGATTGTTCGCCGAATACACACGATGGCGCCACCTAGACCATCTTCCTCATCGAGCGTGTCACGGGTGTAGAACATCGCCCACGCTTGGGAAGGTGCTGTCCGTAACCCACCAGATAAAACTCCCGCAAGTACTAGATCCGAGAGAATCTAAGAAATGAAGACCATCGATCCCTCTCCGTTGCATAGGGCCCGCCACAACTTTGAAGCAGCTTGTGCGGGTCGAACCAGCGGCTCCGAGACGTTGCAGAGGAAACACCTCTCCGAACGAACCCACGGCGTGACAGAAGACTGGAAAAAACCATTTGTGAAGCTTTGCGCAGGCATGTCAGTGGCGCGGACGCCGGGGCGTGAACCCGGGAATTATACGAGAGCACTTACCACCAAGGTGTTGTATTTGTTCGCAGCTCCGAGTTCACCAGTTGGTCGTGATTCCATGGTACAGTCCTGCACAAACATGATCAACGAAATAAGTTACGAACACCGTCCAAACGATAGCAAAGGGTGCATGGCCACCCGCATAAGACCTATCTGCTTTATCCTGGTAATACATTTCCAGAACCGGCACCCTGCGAAGTGGGACTTATGTAAACGGCAGCCGGCTCGGCATCGAAATCAC
>JBBPSL010000012.1:93817-144203 GCA_038093555.1 Butyriboletus appendiculatus
CCCCTCTCCAGTCAAGACAACTAGTACAGATAACGGAACCTCATTCTGCGTCTGACAGCCTCGTCGAACGAGATTCCCTCCAACTTGGCCGCTTCCTCGACCCGCTCCCTTTCAGGTCCATGCATCAAATCCAACTCGGCGCGTTCCATCCGTTTGTTCTCCCGCACGAGCAACACACGCATGACTAAGATCCATGTTTCGAGCCAGGGTTAGTCGTTACTTCAAAAGCATCTCGAACCAAAAAAAAAAAGGAAACGGAAATACACACCAAAGCTGAGAAAAGTCGCAAACACGAGTGCACAGACCGCAATGATCATCGATTGATGGTACTCGGGGCCCCAATTCGATTTCCAGATGTAGGATCCCATTCTGTCGAAACGCACTGTTCATGAGACGAGCCGGCATGCGTGGGACGAACACGACTACGTACATGCTCCCCAGGTTTCCGAACCCGTTCACAAGGCCGATCGCCGCGGATCGTTTGGCCGGTGGCCGAGGGACGGCATTAGCCACCCATACCAACGTCAGCGCACACCCTAACACAACGCGTGCGCGCGCAAACAATCAGACAATGATGAATTTTGAACGACGGGGCACGAGAAGGCACATACCACAATATCCAGACGTCATGAGAAACAACGAGAAATATCTCCCAGCCGTCTTCATCGTCGACAAGGAGATGATGTAACCAACTATGACAACCCACCACCAGGTGCTCAGGTGGAAGAACCGTTCGCCAGTGACGTCTGCATGCATACGTGTTCGCCAAGTCAAATCTAATCTGTTAGATAAGAGCAAGGTGCTCACCAGCATGCCGCGCATTGATGATCGTCATGATGGCTGTAAAGATCCACGGTGGGCTGACCAAACGTAGAGAATAAGTGCCAAGAATGAATGAAACGGTACAAAACATACGCTGCCATCAACAAAGTGTTCGACGTTGAGTAGCCGAGAGTGGCAGTCAACCTGCACCCAAGCATGTGTGACCTCGATCAGAGTTCTCCATTCGCGAAACACTCACGTTGGGAAGAAGTTGACGAAACTGAGTCCCAACAGTTGGGAACAACCCATCAGCATGAAAACCAGGACCTTGGGATCTTTGAGTGCCAACTTCAGACCTTCAAAGATCCTGCAAGCGCAGTCGGTATTTGGAACTTCGAGGAGACATGACGACGTACGAGTCTTGTTGAGAATCCTGATCGGCTTCGCCAGCATCTTCCGCAAGCCGGACTTGTGCCAAATGTCTTTCTGCGGGATTCAACCACTTGGTGTTGTGCGGCTACCGGAGTCAGAAAAAGAACTCAGGGACTTGTCAGATCACACCACCGGGGAACCCTGACGTACATAATCTGGAAGCAGCCACCTAGGAGTATCGTTGAGTGAAGTGGAAGCAAGCACGGATCACAAGCATTGGACGCACATGGTTAAGAAACCAACGAAGATCGTTATAGCGCCCTCGATATAGAAAAGCCTGCGTTTGGGGTGATATCAGATAACATGCTCGCTATAACAATAGCCAAACCCGCCATCTCCATGCTGCGATGCCCATTGCCCCGTCCATGTTTCCAAGAATACCCGCAGCCCACAACTAGTAGGCGTCACCGAGGAGTCAGGAGCTCGAATGGAGACACAGAACACGGAAAGGCTCACGCTGCCAAAAGCATTGGAGACAAGCAGCCCCGTGTAGAGAATGGCAGATCGCAAAGCCAGTTCCTATAGGAAGAAGGATCTATCGAAATCGTATAATGTGACCAGAGTAACACAAACCTTCCGTGTATACCACCTTGATAAAAGGTACATAGCGCCAGGGTAGAATGCAGACTGAAATGGCATCTATTATCCGTCGCCCTCATCTCGATAGATTCCACTGCCTTACCTCCGGCAACCCGATGAAGACACGACAGGCCATGATACCAGCAAGGTTGTGCGTGACGCCAGTGAGGGCACTCGTTGAACCCCACAGGACGACACAGGTGCCGATGTAGAGGGTGGGTCTAAGAAGGGCTGAAGTTCCGCGACCATCCTATGTGAAAATGTGAAAACGTGACTGACCTCGAAATATAGTTAAGGGCCTTGAGATGGTTCAAAACTACTGCACTAACAGAGGTGCTGAACTACTTACTATATTAGAAGGAATCTGTGCCGGACAATACGATGCATAAAGGATCGCCACTACCGTATCATACTGAATATCTATCATCTTGGTGAGTTACCAGACCCCACAAACAAGCGAGAACATACCGGACAAACCCAAATCCGTCTGTAAACCCTTGAGTCGAGCGGCTGTGATCGCGACGCGCTGCAATATCACACAGAGAGAGGTCAATACATCGCGTGCGCACCGCACCACAGACACAACGCACATCGATGTAGTTCATCAAATAGATGACGACGACGGTGGGTAATAAACGAAAATCGAGCTTCCGGACAAGTCGTCGTTCTGCAATTTGTCGTTTTTCCACCTGCAGTATTTCTTGGTGGCCATTCACGCTGACCGCGGCATCCTCCTCGTACGATTCGCGTTTCTTCTCGGGTTCGATCGACATGGCGAAGACAAGAGGGAAAAGTGGTGGCTATCAACTTGCATGACCCAACCTGGAATATAAGAGCATTCGAATGGGGCATCCGTTACTCGGCTAATGTACGCGGAAGCTTCTCTTGATCATCAAAGTGCTAGTGACCTTCTTTGGTCGGGCGTCCGAAACGAGCAACGGAATCCGTTCGCCGGAGATAGGCGTTTGAGCGTTGGGACAGCCTTTATCACGTCTCGGAGGCCCGCGATAACAGAAAGACAAGAGCTGCTCACCGAATCGTCAGTAAGTCGGGTCCAGTGAGGATGGAACAATTTATTGAAGTTGGGCGTGGATACTATGTGAATCTTGTCCGTGTGATTGGTCGTTCTTCCCCACACAGGAAGATACGTGTGCTGACGTTGGGTTGTAAAGGGGTTGTAAGCTGGTGCCTAGTCTGGCACAACCCGACGCGGCGATGTTCATGGCGGACCTACAGGAGTATTTGCCTGGGCACAAAACTCGTGAATAGGTCGACTCTCAGTGGGAAACCGCTGATTATGATCCGCGGGTAGTGTCTTAATCCGAGAGATAAAAGACAATAACACCGTGGCTCAGGTCCAGGTCCATCATTTCTCGCAGCACATATTGAACGTGGGGAAAACGATTCCCACCCAAGTCCATTGTGGGGAAGAATCATGTTGCCGGTGGGAGGGTGAATTGACTGTCAGCCACGACTGAATTAGTAAGAATTGGTTTAACCCAACGACTGGCATTCGCCAGTAGAATGCTAAACCGAAATTGCTGCAAGACCCTCAAAGAAGAGGCTACAGTCGTGGCATCACTGGTTGGATCGACTTGAACGTAGCTCGCTAAAATAGCGACGTATTGGATATATGGAATCTAGAATTGGGGACCATGCGTCAGTGGATCCAACAAAGAACCGTCGACTGAATGCCGAGCACGTTTGAAAGACTCCAAGTTGTAGTAGCAACCTGAGACTGACAAGCCGCCCGACAGCGCAGCCTTCCCACCCCAACTCAGCATTAATCTGGGAGTGTGAGGAATATGAATACAGCAAATTCCGATAGGTACAACGCCTCGAGTGAGATAGACCATCATCTGTTGCCGACGTAAGCGTTCAGAAAGCGCTCGTAAACAGTTTCAGAAACCAATGTAAATCAATCTTACATGTAACAAAAAACACTGCCAACGCGGCGCAGCACCAACACGCGAGAGAGCGGGGCAGTCACCGGTGCATCATGGCTGGGCAGGCTCAGGCAAAGGTGGTAGAGGGGGAGGCATGTCTTGTCAATGCGATAGGGTTAGTGAAGGTGCCATCGCGACAGTGCACACATGCGATCTTACCCATCGAGTGATGGATGGAGGAATCAGTGACCTTGGACGATTTGTCGACGGTGGTGGTATTGTTCGAGTTGCTGGCTGTACTGTGGTTGCTGTTGTCTGTAAACGTTTGATCTCCGGTCACGTCGTTCAAGGTGGCATGGGAGAGATTGACATTGGACGCCCCCTGAAAAAAAGGCATTGTTGGACGAACGACAAACGGCGCTCTGGACAAGCCAACAAGAGTTACGTGGGAATGTCTTTATAATTTTGTGATAAACAGGTGCAAATATCTGCGTCAAAGGACACTGCCACCAAAAATCGACAACGACCATTACCACCATCACAATGACAAGAAAGTCTACTCGAAGAGTGCCTCAAGGTAGGGCACGCTCCAGCACTCCCATGCATCCTTTGACTGCGATAAAGCAGCCATCCGTCTCCATCGCGCGCTCGAAACAGCGCAAGCAAGAGTACTTCAAACGCCAACGAAGACGACTGGCATTTGCAGCCCAACGCGAGAAACGCTCGGAATGGGTCGAGACGGCCCGTGATACCCAACGGATCGTCCTTGGCGATGGAAAGTATACCACACAGACATCCTCCACCCATTCCTTTCCATCGGTGACTCCGTCACCATTCCAATATACGATGCCAGTGGCTGTGGTCGACCCACAAGGAAACACACTCCCCAACGAGGTGCATTCTTTCTACGACATTGCTCCTCAGATTGTCATCAGCCAACACGCCACCACGTTTTACCCGCATTGCTCTCCTGATCTTGCCAACTGGCGTGGGTCTAGGGCCAGCGCACCCACGTCCGAATCAAGCACTATTCGATTCGTACCCAAGTCCACTCTAACCGCCGCAAGACACTTGATCACCGAAAACCTGCGCTTCACTAGGCAATATCCAAATGCACCCCCTACTTCCTCTGTAGGTGTCCTGTCCTTTGCATCTGCTAAGCGACCAGGTGGTGGGTTCTTGCATGGAGGCGACGAACAAGAGGAAACCCTTGCACGATCAACATCACTTGTAGCTAGCTTACGATCAGCGCAGGCAAAGGAATTTTATCGGACCCACAGGAAGTTTTTAAACGCCGACGGTGCCGGTCTGCACGATCATTCCATGGTGTATAGTCCTGGTGTTGTCGCGTTTCGTGGAGATGACGATGACGGTATCGATGTCGACCCAGCACCGTCGCGTTCAAGCTCGACCATCGCACCCTATCTTATCAATGTCCTCTCAAGTGTACCTGTGAATGCCGCTGCCATTCGTCAAAATTACCTTATCACCTCTTCAGATGCACACGTCTTTGAGGAGGGTATACGAAACACGATGCGGGATCGCATGGCGCGCGCGTTGCGTATCTTTGAGATTCGTGGTGACCGCGCGCTCGTCCTCGGTGCATTTGGATGTGGCTCCAGCCAGAATAGCGTCGAGATGGTGGCCGAACTTTGGGCAGAGCTGTTGCTCTGCGGAACTCAAGAAGGAACAGAAGGAGGTAAAGAGGAAACAAAGCCCGCCAAGTTTAAGGGGGTCTTTGAGGAGATTGTTTTCGCAGTGCCAGGAAAAATCTTCGCACCGTTTAAGCGTACGTTTGAAATGAAGGTCCTCGAGATGCAAGTGATTTCAGCGACAAGTGAGTAGTCGAACGGGGTTCGCGAGTTTCGTAGGTTTCTGACTGTATCCAAAGTTGACGGTGTGTTTTCTTCATCGCCTCTGTAATTCCTCTTCGTCTAGCTGGTTTCGTATCTTAGCTGTCTCCCTGCAGTACTGATTATGAATGTCGATTACCCGGGAATTTACTTGTTTGTCCAATCCGTGGCTCGGTCAGCAGGCCCACAAATCATCTACTACTTTGATGGATACACAACATGCTCATTTCAGATGCCAACGGAGCTGCTCTCAGGAGGTTGTATGTTCGATGACACGATGGCATATTTACGTATCTCTTGCTGGGAATTGCGGATTCTCTCTCGCGTCAGGGCACTCGGATTGAGTCTACGTCATGATAAACTCCCGTATGTCGCTGGTACTACGATAGTATATTGTACGGCCGTGACCGGCCGAAAGCGCAGCACCTCCAGCCAAGTATGCGGCAGTGATCATGCCATCAACCTCATACTCGACTTCTGAGTCATCTGACACCTTTTAATGAACATGAGACCCTGGTGCCAATCCCTATGCAGAAATTAGATCTGGTACTGCATCTCGTTTCAAGTGGTCATTGACATATCACAAGTTAAACGGTATTGATATCGAGCAATCCAACACACTCAAGCGCATTCAAGCATACCCGTCCTTTCCAGGGACAACGCCATAGGCACCGCCTCCCTTTCCAAACATTGTGCGCAGATCGTTGGCCAGTTCGTTTGGTTTTTCGTGCGCCGGGAAGTGCCCTCCAGCGTCATGTTCGAATTCAGCTACGATCCGATTGCCTCGCCGAAGCCAACTGCAACAAAAAAAAATAGGTAAGTGACGAAGAAGCGGTCGATGAGGTCAAAAGGGGGGACCGGGAAACTTACGCCTTTGGGATAACAAACACTTCCTTGGGAAAGAGGGAAAAACCCATCGGAATTTTCGGAAACGGCAATGACAATAGCTCAGGAGTCGATTGACCTTTGAGAAACTCAAAGTAAATCCTCAGGGAGGCAGCTGGGCCAGCACGCGAGAACCAGTAAATGGATATCCAGGTGAGAACTACCCATAGGTCAGCATGGCTGAGTATGGTCTACACTGCATGACTCACTTTCATCATCTTCCCAAGGATAATTGTCTGTCCAATTGTGCAGTTTTTCGTAGATCCAAGCGAGCAACCCGACGGGACTGTCTACCAACGAATAACCGAGAGTCTGAGGTTGGGTGCTTTGTTCTACACGGTAACCGCTGCCTTGATTATGGAACTGTTGTGTACGTGCCAGGCCCTCTCTCTCTTTCGCGGTCCAAGGGGTAGCTAAGAATACGAGGAACGACAATGGTTCCTTTAAGGGAGATGGGGGGAAGCCACTGAAATTCCTCTTGGGTGTCATTACTAATAAGCGATGCATAGAACTCACAGTGGCATGTTTGTGTGCCAGGCCTTGTCATATTTTCCGCCATATTCCGCAGCCATGTGGCGCGTAATCTGGAACAGTTGATTAGTCTGCAACAGACAAAGTCATCGTGCAAACATACAAAGTATCCCCAATCTCCGCCCTGTGTAGCTACAGAAATACGATCAGTCTACCGTTGAAATACCATTGATGACGTGAACTTGCCATACTTGTCATATCCCAATGACAACATCAACTTATGCGCAACCTATGCGTAGAAATGAACGATTGAACACACAATTTATAAAGAGAACATACCTCGGCATACTGTTCAATTGCAAAGCCTTGCTTTCGAGGAGCCTCAGAGAACCCATACCCAGGTAAACTGAGCACCACTACATGGAAGGTGGGGTGATCGGGGGACGAAGCAGTCAGTAGAGGCAGTAACTTGCGGGCCTCATGGAAAGTTCCGGGCCCTAGGAGGCCCGTCAAGAGCCTTGAACACGGGTTGACAACCCATACGTACATCCATGGCAATAGAGCAAGGGAATCGCGTTCGTCACGCTGCTCTTTTTGTGCACATAGTGAATGTTGAGCGTCCCAAAATCGCCAACGTTGATGTCTCGGGTGAACATGGGCAGCTCGTCGTTAAGTTCCTTCTCATGCTTGCGCCAGTCGTACCCGTTCTTCCATCGTTCCACTAGTCTCTTGATGTCGGCAAGAGGTACACCGTATTTCCAGGCCGCGTCATCGAGCTCGTCGGGGAATGTAGCGAGTTCGAGTTTTCTGCGGAGCAGATCGAGCTTAGCGTCAGAAACGGATATCGTGAATGGCGCCTCGGTCATGGTGAAACGTGAAGCAAGAAGTGATTCAGAGGGAACTCACGCTGAATGTCAACGATTATTATACCTGATCTTGGGAACCAATAGGAGAGCCCCACGAAGTACCAGTTTTCTCTGAGACCGTCGGAAATTCATCCTGTTTCGACGGTTGCATAACTACCGCACAGGAGGGTCGACGTTGGAGTTGCAGCCGTCGCTTTTTTCTTCGCTTGGACCGGTAAATAGTGCGTGGGATTCCTATTAACTAGTAATTTATGCTGATGGATCCGATATCCAACAGTTTGAGGTCCTCACACGGAGTACCACCCATCCTACATCGCTTTCCCTATCACAACTGCCAGAATGACGACGTTGCCAAAGATCATGATATGCGGTACAGTTCATCCCAGGCTGCCCAAAGTCCCTTGTCACGTTCCTGAGATCCAGTCCACAGGTAGCCCCAGATGGGCCCACGACGAAGTACATGCGCTTTTCGATGGTATCGCGCAAGTCATCGTGCGTCAATCCACTCGCATTAAAAAAAAGTATCAGCCCGTGTTCACCGACGTCGATCCAGGTGGACGATGCGCCTAACCGCGCCCAGTTTTTTGCCTGCTTCGAACCCGGTGGGCCATACCAAGGCACCGTCGGGATCTACAGGCGCAACATCTCCGCAGCGCGTATCGGGATATTTGACCGCGAACTCGTGACGGGGCTCCCGCCCAGCGTGCAATGGATCGCGCATAACGGGGCAGGGTATGATCTCGTCGATGTACATGCGTGTAAAGAAAAGGGTGAGATCACCATCTCTGATCTCCGTCCAAAGAGAGGCATCGAGCCCATCCAATTCCAATTCCATACCTCCCAGGCATCCGCGTCTCCAACACCCCCGGTGCGGTCGACGACGCCACCGCCACCACGGCCCTCTACCTGATCCTCTCCACCCTCCGCCACTTCTCAAAGGCAGAACGCTCCCTTTTTGCAGGCACATGGAAGACACCGATCTCCTCTGGAGACACACACGACCTCACTCACCGCACCCTTGGTATCCTCGGGCTGGGCGGCATCGGCCTCCGTCTCGCTCACCTCGTGCACGCCTTCCCCATGCGCGTGGTTTACCACAGCCGGCACCGCGTCGCGGACGCGCCAGCATGGTGCGAGTACGTCGAGAGTGTGGAGGCGTTGTGTGCGCAGTCGGACGTGTTGAGTATCCATGTGCCGCTGCGCGAGGACACAAGGGGTCTCGTCGGGGAGCGTCAGATCAGGGCGATGAAACGCGGGAGTATCATCGTTAATACGGCTCGTGGAAGTGTGTTGGACGAGGCGGCAGTGATTCGGGCGTTGGAAGATGGACAGGTACGTGTGTGTGTGTTCGTTTTGGGTTCTGTCCCCCGTTGTTGCCATTCATGGACGGTAACGGGTGATGGCGCGGTGTTTGGTTTGTATCGCCATTGCTCACTGCCATTGGGATTGGTTCTAGTTGGCGTCTGTCGGTCTGGACGTGTTTCCGGACGAACCGCATGTGAACCCTCGGTTGCTCGAGTTCCCGCAGAACGCGCTGTTGCCACACATTGGGACGCGCACACAGGATACGGAAAGGAAGATGGAAGTTCGCGCCATGACGAACTTGAGGGATTTCCTGCTGACCGGGTCAGGAAAGGACCTTGTACCAGAGTTGAGATTGTAACATGTTGTCTGCCACGTGAATGAATCCCCGGCGGGCCGGATATGCCGAGGCGATATATCCCAAGGGACCTGCTGACCAGGTGGGCGGTGGCCCGCAGTCGGAAGCGTTCTCAGGCCTCTTTGTACACGGCACAGGTATATTTTTTCCCTACCATCGATTTTGATCTAGATTTTTTATTTCCTGTTTGTTGTCTTGCTCGAGATGGCGCGTCAACCTCGGATTATGCTTTGTGGTCAGACACTGGATCAGGTCTTGATCGAAGCGCTGATGCGAATGATCGTCTGCAGGAAACATCGTCTGGGCCCACGAAGAAGTAAAACAACTCTTTGATGGTCTCGCAGACGTCGTTGTACGTCACGCGTCACTCCACATTTCATGGGCGATTCTGACATTCTCCCCAACATAGCGCATGGACTCGTCCGACCGGGCAGACTTTCTTGCAGGCCTGAAACCAGGCGGCAAATACGATGGTACGGTCGGTGTCTACCGCCACAACAGCTCGGCAGAGCGGATTGGTGTGTTCGACAAGGAGATCGTCCGTGCGCTGGCAGAGACGGGCACCGTCAAGTGGATCGCGCACAACGGGGCGGGGTACGACCAGATTGACGTGTTAGAGTGTGCTGCCAAAGGTAAATAGCCCGTTTCGTTTTGATCACCGAAAACGTCCCTCCCCACCCACGCTCACGTACCCTCCCAGGCATCAACGTATCAAACACCCCCGGCGCGGTCGACGATGCCACTGCCACCACGGCCCTCTACCTCATCCTCTCCACCCTCCGCCACTTTTCAAAAGCCGAACGCTCCCTCTTTGCAGGCACGTGGAAGTCCCCGATCTCCTCTGGGGACACACACGACCTCACTCATCGCACCCTCGGCATCCTCGGACTAGGCGGAATCGGCCTCCGTCTCGCGCACCTCGTGCACGCCTTCCCCATGCGCGTGGTGTACCACAACCGTCACCCTGTCCCCGACGCGCCTGCATGGTGCACGTACGTCCCCAGTCTGGAAGCGCTGTGTCGGGAGGCGGACGTGTTGAGTGTGCACGTGCCGCTTCGAGACGACACGGTGCATCTCGTGGGCGAGGGAGAGATTCGGGCGATGAAGCGGGGGAGCGTCATTGTGAATACGGCGAGGGGAAAGGTGATTGACGAGGAGGCGATGATTCGCGCGCTCGAGGATGGTCACGTGGGTCTTTTTTGTCTTCTGAATGACCGAGGTGTTTGACGTTTTTCGATTCCAACAGTTGTCTTCAGTCGGGCTCGACGTCTACCCCAACGAACCATCGGTCAACCCGCGCTTGCTTGCGTTCCCGCAGAACGCCCTCCTCCCGCATATGGGGACAGAGAACCAAGATTCCCAACGCCACATGGAAGTCCGTGCACTCACCAATCTGAGAGACTTTTTGCGCGACGGCAAGGGCAAAGACTTGGTGCCCGAGTTGCGGAGCAGAGTCTAGACCTAACTCACCCACACAATCATGTCATACTCTAAGTAACTTTGATGATATGGAGCAGCGGAAAAGAACTTGATCAGGTTTGCCGATCCATCGATCATCGCGGATCAGTGTGCTACCCCAGGGGGTATTGATATTGAACCGGGTAAAGTCGGGGTAGAGCACTTGGTCGTTCTCCTGCTCCTTCTAACGGGGCATTCCCCCCACCACCCTTGTAGCTTTGCCCTCTATAGCTTCGCCCGTGGCATCACTTGACCATGTCCCACCTCCTCCTTGGCCCTCTCACGCAACTCCCGTCGTAGAATCTTACCCGAAGCACTAAAAACCACAAAATCAACCCATCAACAACAACCAAATCAAACATCCCCCCTTTACCTTTTCGGGATCTGGCCCACAGTGATGACACCACCCCGTAGTTTTTTGTGCGCTGCCACCCGATCAGCGACCCACGCTTGAACTTGGAGTGCAAATTCGGCGTTCTCGTGCGGTGCAATAGGGCGTGTCGGTACGATGTATGCCCTGTATACCCAAATATTGGAGCGTGTTTCAGAGGAATGGAAGGGATGCAAAGGGTATTCGACGTACCTGGGCAACTCGGTAGCTTCTTGCTTGCTATATATGCCGACGACAGCGGCATCCGCGACGTCTGGATGCTGAAGAAGCAGTGCCTCGAGCTCCGCAGGTGGTACTGCACCGTATTCGACTTGCCCATCAGCAAAAACGACGCGCGAACGATATTCAAACTGACTTGCCTTGGAAGCCCTATCGAGAAGGAAGAATACAAAAAAGGCAGAGAGGTGAATACCACGAAAGCTGCGACTGACGGGTGCGGGAATGCACCCACCTTATACTTGATCAACTCTTTCTGTCTGTCGATGATCGTGAGAAATCCCTCAGCGTCGCTGGTAGCGATGTCCCCCGTCTTGAACCACCCATCAGGCGTGATCGCCGATGCTGTCGCACTGGGGTTTTTCAAGTACCCCTTATAGTGGCTCCAGTATGAGCAACCTGCAACGGGCCAACCAAAACACACACCTTCATCACCGTCGGTCCTCGGATCCACATCTCACCGGCGCCATCGAGGTCGGTTATGACCTATATTATCACATGCCAGGTACGTATCAGCGATCGACGTAGCACCAAATGTTAGCCACTCACCTCTCCTGCGTCTTCGCGAACCAGTCGAATTTCAAGGTTGGGTAGCACGCGACCGATGGAACCAATGTGCTTGTTGGCGTCGTCGATTTGTAATACCGTGGCCGTCGGGGAGGTCTCTGTGAGACCGTATGCTAACATCACGGGAAGAAAGTGGTCAATGTGATGGGTGGAATGGCGGATTGATGGACGCACCCTGAGAGACAACGACGTCAGCACCGACTTTTTGGAGACGATTTCTTACGGCCGCTACGAGGTCTGCCCCCAACGGAGCAGCGCCAGAGTACATGACACGTATTGAAGTCATGTTGAACTTTTCAACGGCTGCCAATGGAGTAATCAGCCCGTGAAATCGGCCAGATGAGTTTGGCTTTCATCATGAAACATATATAGACACAAGTTGCAAAGAAAAACAAATACATACCCTCATGGCGAGCAAGCACGACCAGCATGGGTGGGACGACAAACACAATCGTCGCCCTGTATCGGTCCACAGCCTCACAAAACCGCATTGGGTCGAAACCGGCCATGACCACCGCAGGGGTACCTAGGGAGAGGGGGAAAAGCAACAACTTGATCGCACCATAAATATGGTAATACGGCAACGATCCAAAGAGCACGTCCGGCTGTGGATCCTTGGTGTCCCCGGGCAACGACGGTGTCAGACGCGGAGTCGTCCTCGGCCAGGCCGGTCTGAGAATCTCGATGAGCGAGGTGAGATTGTAGTGGGTCGTTTCGACGCCTTTGGGTTTTCCGGTCGTCCCAGAGGAGTAGCAGAGATACAACGTCTCGTTCGATCGCTCCCCATCGAAGCTGACCTCATGGGGAAGCACACCCCGCCCCAGAAAGGCGTCCAATCGCGCAAGATGTGCAAGCCCTGTTGATGCAGGATCAGGCACGCCGGTGAGCCAATGTGACGTTATCAGGATGACTCTAGAGCGGATGTCGTCTTCGGTGCAGCCCATGGATTCGAGGGCGTCCTGGACGACGTGCACGAGCGTCGGGTGGGCAAAGACGAGGTGGGCACCGGCGTCGACGTATTGATACGCCAGCTCGGAGGAGGTGTAGGCGCTGTTGGCGAGCGTGGCACGGAAACCGGCGGCAGCGATGCCATGCAAGAGGATGGGCCAGACGATGTTGTTGGGGGAGAAGATGAGAACGGTTGATGGGGATGTGGGACGGGGTGCGGGGAGGGTTTGGAGGGAATGGGCGAATTGGAGGGCGTATGAACGGAGGTCGGCGCGGGTGAGAACTGTCCCTGTAGCTGCATCAATGAAAGCGGGCGAGGCAGCAGGAAAGCCGCCGACGAGCCCTGGGGCATCTGGGGTGGTGCCCAAGAGATGGGTGAAGATGGACGTGCGAAACAAGGGCACGTTTGGGTGCGGTGAGGTCAAAATGACTTTGGACATGGCGGTGAGAGTCACCGGGTAACTTGATCATGAGTTCAATCAGCACCACTCATTTTTAGAGCAAAAAGTGAAAGCAAAGAAGGTTGGTGTAGAATGTACACGTAGCAGACCGTCATGATCGGCTACTATCTGTTCATATTCGGTGCCCTTACCGAATCTGCCAGCGAGTGGCCCAACGCTCTTTTATCTTGTACCAGCACCGCACCACCCACACAAATGTCCTTCTTCCTCTGCGTAGACTGCGGTGGATCCAAGACCTCCGCCGTCATCACCAATCACAATGGCGACATCGTCGGCCGCGCTCTCGGTGGCCCATCCAATTTTTCTTACATGTCCGCGACAGACTTTCAAGACGCCGTCCGCACAGCCGTCTCCAACGCACTCAAGACATGCCTCTCCCCGCCCTCAGCCGATCCAGTACCCCTACCCGTCGCACCAGGCGTGTTCGCGTCCGCCTGGTTCGGCATCTCAGGTGTCGACTCCCCCGCAGCAGCGCGCAACGCCGCAATCGCTGTCGCACCGCTCCTCAACCTCCCCTTGGGCCCACAGCTCACCGTCGCCAACGACACCCATCTTCTCGCTGCACCACTTCGACTCCGCCACGACATTTCTCATGCCGTGACCGCCATCGCGGGCACTGGCTCTTGCGTCGTCTCCTTCACCCAAGACGCATCTGGCTCCTTGGTCGAACTCGCGCGGACAGGTGGTTGGGGTTGGATCCTTGGTGACGAGGGCGGTGGTTTTCACGTCGGTCGCGAGACGATCCGGCTAATGATGCATGACCTCGCGCGCTATTCGTTGGGGATGACACCAGCCCCGAGGAGCAAGCTCAAAGAAACCGTTCTCGCGCGGTTTGGCATCAGCGGGGAGGAGAACACGGCCGAGATACTCCCCGTGATACATATCCCCGAGCCACATCCCCAGAGCTCAGACGTGTCTCCCTCCGCGTCTGTGCCAGATATACTCCCATCCCAGCAGGTCGCGCGCGAGAAACGCCTCTCGCAGCTTAGTCCATTGGTATTTGACGCGGCATTCAAAGAGAACGACGAGTTTGCGTGGAGGGTGTTAAGAAACTCTGCTGGCGGGCTCGCGGATCAGATTGCGATGTTGTGTCTGACACCGGGCGAGGACGTCATGCTGAAACCGAGGGGTGTCAAGCCGGAGGAGGCAATTTTGTGTTTCGGGGGCAGTTTGGTGGGGGTCGAGGCGTACAGGGAACTCGTGTTGGATGAGCTCAGGAAACGAGGGTGCATCTTTCGGTACGTCGAGTTCATCGACGACGCGGCCGCTGTGGGAGCAGTTGGTTTGGCGGCGTCAGGGTCATGAACATGTTACGGTTCAAGTTATTTTCAGTGATACAAGTCTGTACTACTAAGAACCTTTTGATTGCCTGCCCTAGTGTGACATTCCCACGCAGTTTCCTATGAAAGCAAACGAAATTCGCCATTTCTCCTTTTCGTTGTGCGGCGACACGGCCAAACTTTTCCCCATGTTGCTCATGGCTGCGCAGTATCCACGCGGCTGTTCGAGTGTCAGGCCGTGTTCCGAGCAATTTGGACGTCCTAGCACCCATTCATCGCGTCTTCAAGTCCTTCGGGAACATGAAGAGGGGTCGGGTCGGTGGTTCCGTACATGACATCCATTCTCTCATCGTTGGTTCCTTACATCCAGTGTTGTTGAAAATGTATCTAGCATCAGTGCCGTATTGACCGAACACGGAATATTCAAGAATCTTGCCTCGTGCGTTGATGGTTGATGTGGCATGTCCTTTTCTCCGAGGCTGACAAGGTTGGGTATGTTCATTTCGTGAAATCTACAAGGCGTTTCGCCCACGTGGCACGTCGGCCACGAACATATGCGCTGGACAGATGGACACCTGGCATATCAGGTAGCCAGAGAAAAAGCACTCCGTCAGATTGCGGGCCTGCCTGGAGAACATTTGGCCTAAGGACCTTGCACCAGCCGATCGCCCGTCTGATGCAGGCGGCATTCTGGACACGTGGTTGGAGATGTACGCTCATCTCGAACGCGAGCTTTCGAGCTGTCCCATATGAAGAGGGTAACCTTTTGGATTTCCTTGCGAGGGATGTCTCTTTGTCTTGGTTGGTAGGAAGCAAGATATGGATGGTGACGGAGAGGACATGCGACCAGACTTCCTTTTGTTGCCCATCGAAGCGTTCACAGATGGCGTCAAGACCGTCGATCCGAGACTTTACAGCTTCGCGCCTCGTCGGGGAGCCGAGGAACAAGGATCTGGCGGGTCGAACAGATGCGAGGGTACGCATATGGGTCGAAACGGGCGCAGCCGTGGGTGTATTATGTGCTCGGGATGACGATCATAAAGGTCAAAGCTGTTTTCTTGCGCGGCGAAGGTAGCGGAACAGAACGTCTCGACCTAATGCTTGCGGATGGTCGTGGGTGCGTGGAGCCCACACGGATCCTGCTTGGTCTCGCATTGGCGGACAAGGTCGATCTAGGTCACTATCCAGACGTGGTACCGGAAGGAAAAGAACAAGCCTGCACGGCCGAAAGTGTTGCACACCATTCGGTGACATCAAACATGGCAACCTCAATAGCTACCTCACGAAAGGTTGAGCGTATTCGGTCCCAAATCCCCACTCAAGAGTAGCGGTCTCTGAATCAGGTTCTGCGGCTTCCCTGGCCTCTTCCCGCCCCAGAAGTGCTTCAGCTACTGTCTGCAAGCGCACAATCGTATCTTCTTCGGCATCGTCAAAGAGGGTTCACTCCGGAATCGCGGATGACGGCGACGAGGGGGCGCAATCGAAGAATTGCAAGATTGACGAAAACGCCATCGTCGAAGTAGATCGCTTCGCTTTCTCCCCTGTCGTTGTGTATGGTTACGAATGCTTGGCCAGCTCGATTTGTGGAAGGGGAACGACGGTATTCTGCGTCTCAAGGACAAAGACAACCTGCCGGCATTGAAAATGGCATGGCAAGATCTCGGGGTCCTTCCTCTACGTGCTTTTGCTATTCTTGTTTTCTTATGCAGGGCCACATTCCGTTACAGAGTTGTGCAAGGCAGATGAGGCTGGGTTTGTTCAGTCCATCGGATCTCGGCGTCCCTCCCGGATATGAGAAATTGGCCAAAAGAGTATGCTGATTGGGCAGATGGCAACCCGCGGTATATAGCCAAACAAAGGCACTCCACTATCACGCATCCCGATGTCGTTGAGAGCGTTGAATTCACGTATTGTCTGGAGAATAAATGGCCAAAGGAGTTGGGCGACCCGATATGCGATCTGATCGGGGACTCTTTCACCATATTCTGGAACAGCACGCTGCGTACACGGGGTCACGGACAGAAGTTTCACACGCTGGACAAGTGGATGAACAAGTATGCTTATCTGGAAGACCAGTTTTCGAACTGCCCCTTCAAGCAATGTATGTGTGAGGGTTTCCGCCTCCATGAGATATGCTTTTCTCACCATATTTTCGTGCATCAGCAGGTACAACTTAAAAGAGAGTCGTCGCGATTGATTCCAGGATAGATAGGTTATTTTCAAGCGGTCCTACTGATGTGTCGATTGTAGTCTTTCCGAACGTCTGATATTAACTCATCACATAGTTGTCTGCTGCCACTGTTCCATTGTGTGATAAAAACCTGTTCTACTGTCGTTTCCCACTTTGGCTTGGCTTGGTTTGTAACGTACGGAGAGGGATGAGATTGTTAAGACCCGCACGGACGGCAGGTCCCTACCTTTCAACGTGTCCTATAATCGCTCTTGTATGATGGTCGACACTCTCAAGATGGATGTGGTCCAGTGTTCCAGGTTTCTCCATCTGTCAGAGAGACTCACATGCTGATCAAAAAGACGGAGTTACCGGTATGACCTAGGTCGTATTTCCCTGACCTTTTGCTGAAAGAGGATGTACATACCCTTACGTACATAGCGCATCACCGCAATGTACCCCACATGTGTATCATGAGGCATATTAAACAAACCTTGGAACCTTATCATCCAAGAGAGGCAGGAAAGGTGCGATGGTCACAGAGACAAAAGGTGTCGAGAAGGATTGCGTCCCGCGCAATTCAGACACATTGGTTCATCGCCAGCCAAACCCGATCCGTCTGACATGCTTGAAGACGGAGAAACATAGGTATGGCATAGATCAGAGGTAGCTATATCGGGCGAGTACGACATACGACGAGCGCCAGGTAGAGTAGTATTTCCTCAATTAGTTTATTAGCCGTGCTGTGCCAGATACTGTCACAAGATAGCGCCACTAAGTGACACGAGATGGTTGTACGGTTCTCGGACAGTAACACTGAGCGTGCTGGGATCCATGAGAAAGGGTATTAGGATGGGGATGGATATTGACTACGTCTCAAGCACGTGACACGTAGGTCGCAACGTGTGACCGACTCCCACTGGCACATTATTAGGATCCACTACGATTTGTTCTGCATATGGCGGTATGTGGCACGCCTTTTTTTCCCTTCAAGTCTCACACTCAATGGAATTGCTCTATCAGAGTTACGAAAGACCCCTAAGCATCGTGAACAACGCTTACGCCAAACTCACCCACCAAGAATTGGTCCTCTTCCTCAAAGCTCGCAACTTGCCCACGTCTGGTGCAGATTCAGAGCTCGTATCACGACTAGCAAAACATGACTTCCACACATATCACTTCCCAGCCGCATCGGTAGAATGTCTGTTCTCTTCCGATTCTGTCGACGACACAAAACCGGACTCGGAGTCGCTCCAATCACGCACACCAGATCTCCCAATCGAGATTTTGGCAGACATTTTGGATCATATAGGCAACTGGCCACTCTGTCGTGCTATCGGAGTGCCCACCTCTTTGCCAGTACCCCATGAGTGGAGCACCGCATGTGCCACCGATCTCGCCATGCTCTCCGGTTCCGTGCCTCTCATCCGGGCCTCCGATCCTTCTCTCAATCCACCCACGCGACTCGGTGCTGCTGTCGCCGTTCGCTTTGGGTACGTTAACGTGCTCGAATTCCTACTCACGCAACATCGGCCCATCTTTTTTTCTGTCTTCCGGGACGACTTGATTCCCATTACAGCATCCAAGCACGGTCGCATCGCCGTGCTTGCGTGGTGGAAGCATGGTTTCGAGCAACACCCCGAGTTGGTGCTCCCTCCAAAAGAAGGCACTATCGCCGAGGCTATAGACACCGCCTCGCAGAATGGAAAGATTGCTTCTCTCGACTGGTGGGCTGCTTCTGGTCTCCCCCTTGAATATACCGAAGCTGCTCTGGAGCACGCGAGTTCAAAGAACCACATCGCCGTCCTTGATTGGTGGAAGCGACAGCATCTGCAGAACGGCTTGCCCCTCAAGATTGGTCGTGTCATGGACATGGCGAGTGCGGCTGGGCATGTCAGTGTGCTCGAATGGTGGGCGACGTCACAGCTCGAGTACCAATATGACCGCCACGTGATGCAGCACGCGAGTTGTCTTGGGAAGGTCGATGTTTTGGAATGGTGGTTGGGGAGTGGATTGCAAGTTGTTTTCGACGGAGAGGCGCTCACCGGAGCGACGCGTCATAACCGTAGCGAAGTTCTTGAGTGGTGGGATAAAACTGGGCTCCCTATTCAGTATCGGATGTGCGACATCGAGGAGGCCTTGGAGGACGCTATTGGAGGTGGGGACAAGGTGAGACAATGGTGGAAAAAGAAGGGAGTTGACTTCACCGCGAATGACAAGGAGTGGATGAAACTTCAGAATTTGAACTAAAAATCGACTTATTCATTTCCCATGCAGATACTACTACAGACCATCGGTATCCAGCAACTAGCTACCCTCGTAAAATATCCATGCATTCAACACCAGTGCCGCTAGGGTTTAGTCTCGCAATGTATATTACGGGATAATACAGTGGATGTGGGTACATTTTGTTCGTGAACAAGGACCCCACAGAGGGTAGAGACATGCAGAATGCACAGTGAAACAAGCAAATTATACCTAGCAGATTTAGATCGTACAATTCCGCTGCTGTTACTCCTCGTGAAGGTGCCTGCGAAGCAAGTAAGCGAGAAGATCGTCGTTAGCGGGAAGCCTACGTACTGTCCCAGTACTTTGTTCATCCGGAACATGTCGATCTTGTCTACAGAAAAGACAGCACGGAGTGCATCGTCACAAATAATTTCTTTCCTGTTCGAAGGGTTTTGAAGCTCGTGCTGACGGATATATTCCCACAGCTTCTTGACAACTTGTGGGCGAGACAGCTTCTCCACCTCAATCACGGCGGACAGTGGAGCACTAAACAAAAAGAATAACACAGTCAGACGCCACACGCTGAGTGCAAAACGGTATGTCGCGTCACCTGAGCGTGTATTCTTTTGCGAACCCACCCTTGGCAGCACCCCGCTTCTTCGGCTTTGCCTCCCCATCCTCGTCGTCCTCTTCCCCAGAATCGACCGTCTCAGTGCTCTTCTTCGCCTTTCGCTTCGCCTTCCGCGGGCTCGACGCGCCTGCGGCTAACACGACGCCCCGCCGCGACCGGCTGTTGATTTCCGTCGACAACTTGCGCGCCAACGCCGCATCGCTCTCTTCCACACTCCTCTTCCCCTTTTTCTTCTTCGGCGGCTTCGTGTCCTCGACCTCTTCCACGTCCTCACTCGGCTCAGTAGGCAGCTGCTCGTCTCCCTCGCCCGCTCCATCAACCCCGTCCTCTTCGTCCTCTTCCTTCCATTTGCGCTTCGATCCCCCACTCGTCGCAGCCCGATTGACGTGCTCGAATATCCGAGAAATGACTTGATCGACGTCCGCGCGCCGCGTTTTGAGTAGCTCGGGTGTCAATCGAAGGAAGGCGTATTGCGGGTCTCCGAGAAGCGCTTTGCGGACGCGCCTCGCGCTAATTGTGGAGAGATCCGTACCGGGTGCGGTGAGAATACGTGTGATGGGCTCTTCGAGCGCTTCTAGGTTGAGGCTCATCGTGTCTCGTGTGTAGAAAACGCGGGCAGGTTCGGGCACGCTTGGGTAGTGTGTAGGTCGACAGCACGAAGAAATGTTATACCTAAGCTTCGGGATGACGTGGGTACGGATTTTTGCCTGAACCAGAGCGTATGAACACTAGCAAGTACGTGAAGCAGGTCAGCGTCGTCGTCGTCGTCGTCGAGCACCACACGAGCGTCGACGGTGCTGCCATCAAAACGAACCAACGTTGCCAGCTCACTGACAAGCAAGACCAAACAAGGCTGATAGGGTAAACTGGGAAATAGAATCAATAGATATACATTTCAACTGTCGCCCCATCCCATCATCGCCAAATCAACCAGTCTTGTCGTGCGGGGTCACCAGGCGGAGGAAATACACCGAGATTCTGCTGCTGTTCTCCGGGTTGTCGTTGCTCCTGTTCTCGTCGCGCACGCTCCACGATCCGAGTCCGGATGTAGATCAGGATCGCAACGACCACACACAGACCCACAAGTAACATCGTCTCCGCGAACTCGTCTGCAACCTCTTCGCCCCGATGTCCACCACGTAACGCAGCATCAAAGTAGTCTTCGGGGCCAAAGTCACCCTCCTGCTCGTTCTCGGCGTTCCTCCTGTCCCTTGCCCACTGAAATGAACCTGATCAGGCAATATCCGCGTGACACGCATTCAACAAACCTGGACGGGATCCTCCTCTTCTTCGCGACGGGCTTCAGCTGTCCGACGTCTGTGAAACTCTTCTCTGGCTTTCCCGATATACCACGAGCCGTCATCCCGGAATTCGTTCTCCAGTTCCTCGGCGGTGGATATAACTCGTTCATCCTTAGGATCGGGTTGTGCCGGAGAAGCAGCATCAATTTCCCGTTTCAAGGTTGCCCTCTCTGGGATGGATACTATGTGTGTACGTTTGTCAGTGCTAGGAACGGTAAGCTGAGAGGAAACGGTACATTTATCTTCGTCGTACCCCCAGAGAGAGAGACCATTTTTCCCACCCTGTAACGTATGCCAAACACTTTTGGCATACAGTTTAATCAATGACAGCAACACGGGAAGGTACGCTTCGCTATTCGTTTCCAAAGCTTGATCATAATGTCGCTTTGCGAGATGGAAATCCTGCCGAGAAGATCGATATGAATTTGGCTTGGACCCCCCACGTCATCACTTACCTGAGGTACACCCACGCCGTTTTCGTACATCCATCCCAGGTTCCACATCGCGAGCGCGCTCATCTGAGTGTCCGCTGCACTCTGGTAATACTTGGCCGCCTTTTCCCAACGAACCGATTCTGGTTCATCTGGGACACCAAGGCCATGGTAGTAATAGTCTCCAACTTTGACCAATGAATCGATGTTACGCTGCGCAGCGGAGCGCGTCCACTGAGTCAGCGCGAGTCGTGCAGTGTCATTGGAGGCCTCGATGGGAGCGAAGCGCGTCAGACGCAAGATACTTCTGTCTATAAAGTACAGACGATACGTCAGTTCTGACGTATGGCCAATGGACCAATTGTTGAACTGACCTTGGTCCAAGACATACGCGAGGTTGTTCTGGGCCACTTCTGAGCCCCTCTCGGCTGCGATCCACCATTTGAGAATAGCCATTTCTTTACCGCGCGCGGTACCGCTGTTCCAGGCAAATTCGGCATCGTCGACGAGGTCCTCATCCCAAACCCCGCGTTCCGCGACAAGCTTGTAAAATGAAACAGCGTTTGCGCACGAACCGGCCACATAGCCCTGGGGAAGACCAGCAGTACGCATATTCAGCGTGTGGATCTTTGCAAGGTAAAAGTGAGCTTCCAGCGGAGACCCATAACGAATGGCTGCCTCAAAGCAACTCCCTGCCAGCTTAATCTCGCCCCTGCCTTAATTCGAACATGAGATCGTTCAACGAGAACTATCCCGCGTGCACGTACCATAGTGGTGTTTCCCGAGGTTGACAAGCGCTTCCGCCAATTCTAGCCCCGCCGCATGCGAAAAGTACTCCGTCGCCTTGCCAAGATCTTGGCGTCCTTTAACCAAGCCGTCTCGCCACATGATGCCCAATCCATTGTAACACTCGCGATCACCATACTCCCCTCCGCGCTCAAACCACATCATCGCCGTCTCATAGTCCCGCTGCACACCCTCTCCACGCAGGTACATCCTCCCCAAGTAAGCAGCACTTTTCGCTGCCCAACCTGGTTGGGTGATGCCCTCAGCCTTGTCGTTCATGACATTGTGCTGGAGCGGATTGAGTGGATCGCGAGGCCAAAGTTGACGCGCAATCTTGAGAAAGTAGGATCGAGCAAGATTGAAATCTTGACCGATGCGCCCAACACCTTCGGAACCAGACCCGATCCCACCAGAGGTCGCGTAGATACTCCCTTGATAGAAGATCTTGCCGAGCTTGTACGCAAAGTCCATTTCGCCGCGATCGGCATTAAACTGGAGAGAACAATGTGATTCGAAATACTAGGCGCCATGGCACGAAAAACCTTACCATGTAATACTCGAGGAGATCCTCCCATGTTTCACCTGCGGCCTGAGCAAACCCTGCTTTTACAGCGGGCTTCACGACATTGAGCCCTGTCGATGCAACGCTAGCACCTGGTCCATACGCTCCGCCATCCAAGTCGGAGAGCCGTGTATGTGTGTAGGGCAAAGTATGACCCCCAGGAGGGCCTGACAAGAACATCCCCATGGCTGTCAACACATGTCAATGGATCGTACGAACCACACGATACACGTCGAATATTTACCGGTATCAGCAGCTGCTTCATACCATTCCACAGCCCGAGAACAGGCTTCCAATGTACTGATACCACTCCAGTAACGGTATGCGAGTGCCATTTGCGCACCTTTGTGTCCTCCCTGTGCGGCAAAGGTATAATACAACATAGCTTTGGCCTGATCCACCGGTACCGTGTCTGCGTACCCTGTGGCGTAGAAGAACGCAAGAACTGCTTGCGAGGACGCGTTTCCAGTCAAGGATGCATGTGTAGAAAAATACGAGTACGCGAGCTTGGGGTCCGACGTAAAGTAGACATTTGGGGGGAACTGTGAAAGAATGTTTCCTCAATCGAAGCACAACACGAAATCTGGCAAAAAAAAAAGAACGTACGAGGGATAGACGAGCGAGAGAGTACAGTGCATCCATGTTTCCAAGTTCTGCAGAATACTGGAGCAGATCAATCACCTTGATCCCTTTGCCGCGTATCTCCTCGTCTTTTTTTCGTGCGGCTGCAGCAGAATTATCCGTCCAGAAGAAAACACGAAAAGGAGAGAATTTTTGACGAAGTTTGATCGCTATACGGATGGCACGACCGACGGGTCCTTGACCCTGAGCGCTGGGTAGATAGGATGAAAGGAACGAGGTTGCTTGCGAGATACTTGATTGTGAAAATGGATCGTGGTCATAGGGTGGTGGATGTGCGGTGAGATTGGAGAGGGTTATTATTGCAAGCTTAAAGGCCTGGGTAGCTATTCGAATGTTAACCGTCGCGTGCAACTTCAGGGAACAGGGATCAAACCTTCGGTTGCCTGTTCAGCATCCGCCAGTGCGCGTCGAGGTGTCTGCGATGAAAGTGGTGTGGTCAATGACCCTTCACTTCCAAGTACAACCAGCTGGGATGCGAAGGTAATACAGTTGGACTTACGGGTGCTTCACGAGCATTTTGGGCACTGAATTCAGGCGTGGGGTCGGGTTGTACCTGACAAAACACATCGGTCAGGAAGCCAACGAACATTGAGTGCTTGTCTTACACTTTGAACAGAGAACGATGTCTCTGGTTGTGCAGAGACAGAGAATGCAGCTAGCGCGACGAGCCCAAAGGCCAACCATGCAGCGCGACGTGTTCGTGTTTTACGACACACATTCATGATAAAGATATGTACCACCAAAATGCCGTCCAACTGAACGGCCTTCCAGAAGACGAAGTATGTAGGTGGTAAAGGTCAGAAGGCGTCGTAAACGACAGACAAGTGACTGACACAGTCAAGGAATAACTTGGTCGTGGTGCCAGTGGCCACTGGCGAAGCCGTCAATGGTACGTTTGCACTGCCACTGAATGCCGACTCGCCACGTTTGCTCTTCTAGTGCTAATATTATCTCAATGGACTCATCGCAAATTAGATACAGTTAAATACGGTATCTAACTGTTGTAATCAAGAGAACGTCAATGTTCAAACGTTCAAATGTCGGGTCACTGGCAATATTAATGAACTACATATCTGCCATTGCCGGTTCGAATTGAGTACATGCTACGGCTGGTGAAAGCGCTAGTCAATGCCAACTCGTCGTTTAGCTGCAGAGAGCTCTCCGCCATCCAAGCCACAGTCTGTCCTATCGACGTCCCCAATGTTTGTTCCGAGACCAAGCGAATAAGAGCGTCAGCGCCATGACACTCCTCGTTCAAATTGATGCTATGTCTGCGCACATAATCATAATGTGCAAAGACCATATCATAGCTCAAACAGCGCCACTTGATATCCAGATGCTTGGCGATGTGTCGCTGCAAACTGCTGACCTTGAGTTTCTCTAGACAGCCGCCCCACTTGCAGTGACACCAGCTACTATAGACTCCCTTTAAGCCATGCGCCGTACGGACATGTGACCAGACCTCCTTGCTTCCTCCTTCAATCCATTCTCCACATGGTTGTTTCTCGACCACCTCCCAGTCGAACTGATACCGCGGGGAGGTATGGGAAGCGTTCGTGATGTCTCGTAGCCGTGCAGAGTTGAGTTTGTACAGGTCTGTACAGGATACCGCATGCTGAGCGGATGGTAACATTGCGGACGCCTGTATATTGGCGTATGTGAACGTAAAAGGTAAATCTGATGCCGAGATTGGACCAGATGACGATGTGGGCGTTTCAATCGGGTCTGTGAAAGAGCGATGATCACTAAGTGATCGCAATTGATGACTCGAAGTGCGCTCGTCAGCTGATTCAGAGAAATGGCAGCAGGGCCCGATACGCCCATGAAAATGGCACAAGTCGAGTTCACCTGCTGGCTGGATCCCAAGGCTCTGGGTCAGAGACCTCAGGAACTGAAGCTCGTGCAGAGCTTCCCTAGAGAGGGTTGATGTTTTTTCAAACTTCGATTATGAGTTGCACATACCCCTGTTGAATGGACGGTGAGCAATCGCCTCGATGGTTCCCGTCCATTTAACATTATGGTGCTCGCCTCTCCGGAGAAGAAATCACCAAGAGTGAATTCTGGATGAGAAACGTAGGTCAGGCGGGGGAGTCCTGCCGTGCATTGCGCGATGAGCCAAGTGTCCATGGCCAGGATGAGTGGGCTAAGAATGGGAATATGGCGCACTCGCTCGCCGAAGATATACTGGAAAGTCGAGGTGCTGAAGTATTTTAAGGTGCTCTGAGCTCGCATGTATGTTATGTTGTCATTTGGTCCGAGTCCGTGCGCGGCGGCAGGGGCTGCGACTGTCAGACATTGCAGAGGCGTGGGGGACTGGCGAGAAAGCCATGGCAGGCGTGTGTACTTACCGGCCCACCATGAAATGCTGGTTCCGGCTGATCAGAATTGGGTGATTGCGACTTGACTCGAATACAGCTTCAGGTGTGCGCGCTGGTCGGGCTTGGCTCCTCCTACCTGGTGGCAGGTTTAGAGTTTGGCCACATTAACGTGCATTGCGAAATGCCTGTACGGTAGTGTTCTTCTTCGGGACGCGCTCCACTGTACGATCCTCGCACAATCGAGAACGCGGCGCAGCCTATTCTTAATTTCTTTGTTCTTTCCCTCATCGCATGGCTAGTCACGTGACTATAAGGCAAGCGTAGCTGGATAAGGATCTGTTGGTCGAAGGTGTCAAGTATTCAGTATTCAACTTCCCTGTTTCCGAACATCTGGGCCGTTACTGACCCATCCAATGCGAAGCGATCGATAACGCGAAACCCGCCGAGCTCTGCTGTACCAATATATGCAGTCAAAGTGTGCCGCCAGCTTCTAGCACGCCATGTAGCAAACCAAAAGGCATTTTCGGCAACAAGAATTCGCGCTCGCGCTCGTCCACGCCGCACATCCACATGCAAGTGACACATGCTACATACATGATGTGGCTTACTTGAACGATCAGGAAATTGTGCTACACCTTTCCATCCATAATCTGTGCAGTGGTTGGAAATACTTCGGACATGAACGGCGAGAGACGTACGTATACAGTTGAACTTGAGACCCCTTTGAGCTTCTTGCATTCCTCTATCACGTTGCGTCCCAGAGTGGTGTTCAGCGTACCAGCGTCACGATGCTGTCGGAGATACCTTCGGAGCACGATCAACGAGTCCAGCGGCACAAGAAAATGAATGATATGTGCCAGGCATACTCACCGGAGGCATACTTCTTCTTTAAAGTCTTGATAAATCTTGCGATTACTCTTGCGCTTCAAGAGGCAAATAACCAATGCACGTCAAACGAGGCATCACGGCTAACAGAAAGAACCGCGTACCTCGAGTCTGCGTGCAGCTTCTTCGTACGGATGACTTTGGTGAACCAAGAAATGATCCGCAAGGACAAAGAATGACATTCCGGAGAGATACATTTCATACAAACAGGCTGCCTTGTTTCCCCCATATCCCACGAAGCGCTCATCGCACCTAGTGTGAAAACCAGCATGGTAGGCAGCAGCCCGATCACTGAATTATACGCACCAAGGCGGTCCCTCTTTCTTAAAGATAACGTATGGCTCGTATGCGGACTGGTACTGCTTGATCCTATACACCTCTCCCGGAGCAGCGGCATAAAACCTTGGATAATCACTGCTGTTATGTCCTGGAGCCCAAGATCTATGAAACATGTCGATTTCCCCCGTTTCTGCCAGCTCTAAGAGGACCTGAAATGGATTTATTGTGATTGAAATAGAGCTAAGAGCCAAAGAACCTTTTTGTCACTTGGAAAAGTATCCGGATCGGAGCCATCTTGTTGACTAAGGTACTCGAACGCTGGGACTACTAGTGCCGCGTGGCCATCCCGAAGGCTACGTCCGACTTCGGTGTCCAGGCCGGCTCGAACATGACTTCGAAAGTCGGTACAAACAGCGAAATCGACGTCCAGCATCATGACGAATTTGGTACGTGCGAATAAACGGGCGGCATTGCGCCATGTGTTCAGTTGGCGAGCGAATGGGGAGAGAACGAGGTGTACATCAACGAAACTGGACATTCCTGGGGTGGATGTATACAGGTCGTGCAATGCATCGAGAACAAGATGGGAATCGCTGGGTACCACGTGAATGGCGGCGGATATAGGACCTACGCACATTGGATAAATTGTCAGTCCAACGGGCTTGTCTCGCACCTCTATACCGCTTGGTTAGCTCCCCAAACACCTTGAATCGATTGAAAGTCACGAGAGTAGTGATGGTGATGTCGTCGTCTTCGAAGATCGCTGAACCTTTGTAGTAGAACGGAATGATTTTGCACGGTTGCATGCTTTGGGAGAAGGCTTTCGAGAGGAACAGCGATTCTCTCATAGCGACTTCGCTACTGTGGAGGTCATGTTCGTCGTTAGATGTGGTTGGCCAATACAATGCCTCTTCAGGAAGGCTCGACGGGATCAAGGTGTGCTTGAAGTTTCGCAATTTTACACTGTCCCTCGGCCCGGTCGAGATATGAGTGAACCATCCTTTTGTCCTCAGCGCGGCGGTCCGTAACAGAGAGTGCGACGAGTAGACGATAGCACTGGTCACGTAGATGGTAACGAGGACATGGACGAGCCTCCTAACCATGGCAGAATCTAACACGGCCTGATGCTGAATGGTACTGGGCACAGAACCTGTCACCAGATAGACGGCGGAGAGAAATTGACCGACTTGGAATGTACATTGGCATCCTCCTGTTACGGGAATGTCAGAGAATTACAGCTCTGCACCCTTGTGGAAACTGCGAATGAAAGAATCGTCTTTATTTGTCCCGCTGGCAAGGGCACATCTGGGTTCAACTTGAAGTTCAAGTTGTAGACGTCCGACGCACGGCGTCACGGTATCACGTTACAGGCATGAGTCCTCCCAGCACTACCTCAACCTCGGAAGCTTATGAACTCCTTGTTTCGCTCCTGACCAAGTGTCCGTGAGTGGCCCCATACAGAACATATACACCAAACACATGTTTCCCAGTCAGACAATTGAGGTCCTTCCCGGCGATATCGGATCCGTTTGGATGCACACACAGAACCCACTGGCAGATGACGTCGAGGAATCGTCCTTTGCCCCATTCCTTTTCGTCGAGGGCAACCTCGGCATCCCACAAAAGATCCTCTACAAAGTCTATCTTTACGCTGTCGGCGTCTTCAAGTCCGCTCGCAACTGCGTACCAACGCGGCCGACAGTAAAGAACCAACGGAATCATGACCTCGACCCCTCTCTAGTCCAGGTTTTGACCACATCATCGTCCATTCTGGTCCTCGCCAATCCATCCCATCAGACAGCACTTAATTCCAGAAAGCATCTCGTTCAAATGCACCTGATCGACCCGCACGCTGAGCTACGTTTCATTGCATCGCTTCTTTCTTCACAGCACTGCGCCAAACATGCCGAGTTGTGGTACCACAGGCGATGGCTTCTCAGTGCCACCTACGATACACAATTCTCAGATAGTACTGCCGGCGTAGGTTCCCATTGCCACCTTCGTTTCGCGTCACAAGCAGCGCTCCAACAAGAACTCGATTTAGTATCACGAGCTTGTGAGCTCTATCCGCGAAATTATTTTGCGTGGACACACCATCTGATGTGTATGCGGAGTCTTGTCTCGGACTACCTCTCTGGTACGGATACTGTCGGCTTTGCTCCGATTTTCCGCAACGAAATCGCAGGAGTAAAGGGATGGATTGACCGTCATGTGTCTGATTATAGTGCGATCCATTATATTCTCACACTCTCTCAAGCCGCCCTCCGGAGCGGAGATTCGTCATTGGTGCAGATGGTCATTCAGGAGGATTTGCTAGCTCATGCCATTTCCCTGGTGCAAGCATATCCTGCTCATGAGGCTCTTTGGATGTATATCCAAACAGCCCTTTCTATCTCAGATTCATGGCAAACACACCAAAACCAACAATTCATAGATCATTTTGTCCAACCTCTAGCACATTCACAACAAACAAAGATTGGTACAAAGGATGATCTTGTTAGGGCATCACAATGTGCCAAACAATTTTTGGATAGAAATTGCAATTCACTCCAGGTCAGTATGCACAATACTTAATATACTTTCATTATAAATTATAATTGATGATTTCTGCCCTCATGATGTATTATGCTAATATTCCACAGGATGTGACTGAACAAACTGATGGGAAAATGCTAGTCCAAACCAAGCCAATTACTAGATTTTCTTCCTCTTGACTAAGGATTTATTATAACCTTCCTCACTTTCATCCTTTCAGACCTTCCTCTTTCCACTTACACCAGCCAACTTCCACTCTTGGAATCAGTCTCATTATCAGATGCAAAAGGGTCTTCTGCAACCTTCTTCTTAACAAGGGGTTTAGACTTTCCTGCAGTTGCCTTGGAGTTCTTGGATAAACCTGCAGGGGAAGTTGTTGCAGCTTTAGAAGCAGACAGCTCAGTGTAATATGCTTCTTTCAGCTCCTGCAGAACCATCTTGACTTCATCCTGAGCTATCAATTGGACACATACCTTTATTTCAGAATCCTTCAGTAATGACACATTCTTCCAAACCTACTAAATTTTCAAGTGATATGCTACAAGAAGAGAAGGCTACCTACAGTGGAAGGTATGCCACTAGGATGTTTGCTGTCCAAGCCTTGCAATCAAAGTTGGTGAGGGATGTACTGATGTATAGAAGGTAAACAAATTATACCTATGATTGTGTATAGATCAGACTTTACTCCACTGAGATTGAGCCCATGCTGTCTCAAAAGCACTTTCATAATCTATTGAGAGCTTAGTGTCAAAGAGTGAACCTTGATGAAACATACTGCAGTGACATCTTCCTTGTCATAGACATCAGGAATGTATACACATATAACATGCTGGTACCCAGGAACAGCATTCTCGGGTGATGTAGCAACCTTTGCACAAGAGGCGGATGTGAAAGAGAGGGGACCAGAGACCAGGGAAGCTATTGGGAAGAGATTAACCACGAGACAGCTATAATTGTAATATCTCACAGGCTATCTTACTCCAAATTACATCCACCTTGTCCGATGGAGCAAAAATCAACCTAATAAACAAAAATGACAGGCGATCGAAACAGATTCCTAGGAACATACCACTTCCCATGCACGAAACCATACTTCTGGGATATATTCTTTAGCTTGTCAGCAGCGTTGGCTTGCGCCTACACGAGACTGAGCCCCGCAGAACTCAAGTGGCAGAGTGAATTATAAACCTGCTCTCGAACCTCCTTTTTGCTCTGTGTACCTCCTTTTTTGTTACCGCGCACAGGGATTGATGCGTCGTTCTGGTCAAATGTCAGACAAGCGACAGTGTCACAAGTCACCCATGACTCTTACCTTGATATGCTCGACCCTTTCCGTGACTTGCTGCACTTCGGACGACTTGAACCTCATGTATGTGAAAAAGGTGAAGTGCTCACAAAGGGCCGTAGCTTCCACGACAGCAGCTGCCTCATTCTCGACTGATGGTGATTCGGCTATTTTTTCCCGTCTCACCCATAACCACTAGAACAGTTATGTCAACACCGCTCCGTTCACCAAACCAGACACGACCTCACAGGCTTGGTTCCATCATTTTGAACCATAGATGGCTTATACTGTATGTGTGTGAGACGCGAACCGTCTTGCAGGACCTCTGAACCCACCTTTGCAACAAACTCTTCTACAGAGAGCGCAGTGCCGGGTGACCAAAAATACTGACGTCCGGCGGGGATTGCATCACCTGAGCATGCTGTGCTTGTTGACATGCTATTGTAGACGTGGGTGATCAGATTGAATGGGCGAGAAAGAGGGAGACGATTCATAACACTTCGCACGTCAGCGTCAGATACGGCGGATATCACGTGACCAATATTTGGCGCATTCATGTCTAAGAATTTACTAACTATGAAACTACTTATACATATTGTACTGCACTGCAAATTGGAACAGCGGAGTTGCGAGATCGAATCCTGACCTGACAACAGTGAATTTTTGGCAGATTTTTTGTTGCAGCACATGGCCTCCGAGATTCTCATAAGTTCCGTGTGATGTTATTTGGTTATTGGTCACATGCGATAACCACTTCACCCAGAGGTGTACATTTACAGGCGCGTTTATCGCCCGACGATAAATCCTCTTAAATGGGCACATATGTATCGCATCTCACAGAGTCACAGCAGTTGCAGGTCAAAGAAACTTTCTTAAATGATTTAAATTAAGTAAATCGTATACCCACGGTCTCGAATTTATTTACGTCTGCGCCGTTATAGGTTAAGTTTTCAAACTCTGGTTACCGTCGCAGAGCAGCCAATGTTGACTTGGTACGATTCGAGGTGACTCAACTGCGCCATGAAACCTATGCTGACCACCAAGGTACTCTCTAACAGATCCTGTCGAAATATTGCAAGAACGCGTCGTGGCGTGCCCGTTCACGGCACTGATGCTGCTGATGCGGCAAAAGGATCTCCGGCTGGGCCCATCCCAATCACCATGTCCGATCAAACGTAATGAGAGCAGGGCACACCCAGTCTCCGTAGATTTTTATTGTTTCAATGACGTCTGGAACAACCCAAGGAATGACCCCCTTTGATTCCCACAGTCACGCAGAGATAAACACGTCTCCGCGGCAGGTGCACGTGGTAATAGCGCAAGGTCTCTAATCGGCGGTATGTTACCTCCGGTTTGTGAACCGGAGATGCGCCATCGAGGAGAACCTGCGCATGGGAATAAACTTTGGGCTGACCCTGAAACGTGAAAGAATCTTCGAAAGGAAACAAGGTGACTTCCCTTGGTATCTCGTGCACCCAACATCAATCATACGCAGAAAGGACAGTGTACCGAGTCTATGGGCAATGTTACACTTCTCAGTTCTAACCTACAGCAACCCATTTCTTCCCATGACGAACTCCTTCCGGGAAAAACTGTATTCCATGGGGCTGCGCTAAAATAAGAACCAGACTCGCAGATATCAGACCATGCCACTCACCTCTTGCATACATTTTCAAGGCATGTCAACACATGAATCGCTGACCGGCTTATCTTCACACCTGAGCCAAGGCACGACGGCCCAGCACCCCAAGAAACATCCGCGCACAGCGTGAGTTTCATCAACAGCGTCAATACTAACACGTGTGACTTCTATGTGGTCCCATTGAATGCACACGGGGAAGAGAGAGGTTAGTACCGTCCTCTGCAAATTGCCCGCACAAAAGTTTCTTTGAGGCGCCGAGTGAAGCTGTTTACCACATATAGGGGCGTTAAGGGTCAAGCATCCCACTCTGCGTAGTGTCGCAGCCTTGCGGATATTGACCTGGGTAAGTGCAAGAAGCTGGTGCAGCGTGGATGATTGAAAGATCACTGAGCGGAGTTCACGGTAGGACTGTGCAACACTAGAGATATTTTTGTCGATCATGTGGACCCGAACGCGACTCGATATGATAACCGAAGCTAAACATAACACACTTACATGTCCCGAAGCTTCGGTATCGAGACTGCGGTTACTGACCCACAGAAGATAACTGCCCCACGCGTCAGAACTCTATTTGACTGGAGAACTTGTTCAGGGTATCGAGCCTTGGGTGTGAGGCATTCATCCATAATTTCACCAAATCGAATGTGGCCAATTCGGCCCCGGCGTGGCTACACTTAAAGCTACGCTACACTGACAACTTGAACCTATCAGTGAATCTCTCCATGGTTTCATACCACATCGCGCGTTAACGCTGCCGAGAAAATGCCATGGCACGAGATCACGAAGATTGTTGGGAGTACCGATGCTTCCAGAGCATCTCCACCAAGGGGACCTTTCACCACGCTACCCTCGTTTCGTTTCCTCCACCATCTTTTTAAAACCTTTTTCTGTCAGAGAGGAAACACTTTCTGCGTCGTTCATCCACCCCAGATCAACCCCATCCAGGGTTCCTCAGCGCACCAAGTGGATCGATCTTTCACAGCAGATCTCCTTCTTTCGCTCTCCAGTCGCGTTTTTCCCTTGCTTCTCGCGCCTTTGCCTCCTTCCTTGATCTATCGCGGCTGGATCCTGTGGACCCATTCGTTCTGGGTCTCTCTCGTTCTCATACACACACCCACACACAGGAAGCGACGTGGCAGTGTGCAAGTTCCTCACCACGAGGCCGTGAGGGCTCATGCTCGGAGCTTGGGCTCGTGTGGGCAACTGCAGTGTGATAAGGTGTGACTCGGAGGCGGTGTGATTCGCCCAAATACCTTTTGCATCACATACGGGCGTCGATAATGAATTTCTAGCCGGTCTCCTATCCAGTATCCAATCCCAATCCAATGTTACACCATCCCAACAATGCTGGATTCAACCCCTTCGGAGTGCGGTACGAAATGCCGAGGCAATGGCCGTGCGCCTTTTGTTGTTTTCTCACAGGAAATGCACACACACAATCTGTTCGCTGCCTCTGTCGGCGATGAGTGACCACACATGATGGTTCCTAAAGGGACGCTATACGGTATGTATCGTATGTTCTGGGGTTTACTGAACGTGCTGCGGCGACGAGGATAGTGCATGCTCGAATAAATGAGCGTGTCCTAAGTAGGTGGAACGATTGGTCTGTGTGAAGTGATTTCCCGGAAGAATAAAGGATGTGACTGCCATGTTCAGACGGGCGTGAGCGTAACGTTTTAGGTATGACATGGCCGTCAATTAAGCTCTAGCCCAAGCCCGGGCCTAGGAACACCAGCTGGTGATGTGGAGATAGAAGGGAAGAAGAATACGAAATAAACTGAAACGGAGAGTCATTGCAAGGAAATTAAACTAAATTAAATTGAACAGGGCGTTGCCAAGGGAGGAGTGTATCATAGGGCAGTCACTGTATAATTTTACATTGGCACAGCCCAGCTCAAATAACTCTCCCAGCACGTTCCTGTCCACGTCTCCGTGCGCCTCCGTCGTTGTAACTTTGCTCACGTCGTCCTTTTCTTTAGTCTTGCCTCCCCCGCTCTCCCCCAGTGGCCACTGGCAACTCGGGCACCCAACCAGCAATCGACAGACTCGCTGGTGATCCAGCCGCTACGGACAATGCGTGGTATGTATATCAGCCAGCGTATGAGATGAAGGGGAACGGGGTAAGTGAGGAAAGAAAAAAGGGGAAGTGTTTGAAGTGCCACTGCCAGTGGTAACATGTAACACTTGCCACTTGGACCAACAAGACACCCCATATACAGTAGGGCGGTGGTGTTCGCACGATGAAATCAGGCTTGAGTAGCAGCAGCTACAGTACCCTACATGTTTTACATTAAAGGCAGCCACTCAAATGTACACCTATGTGGGTATTCAGAATTTCAGACGCGCCCCAAGTTGAGGGTACATCGACAAGACTCAAGAGGGACTCGGAATTGGGAGTGTGGGGGACATAGGTCACTGAGCTTTACCTCTTTCAGAAGGACAAGGGGCTGACATCTGACGCAGATACGTTTGGCTGCTATAGTCACTGGGCCATTACAACGTCACTGACGCCGCGAAGCCTCCATAAGTTAAGATACTGGGTCGTGTTTCAGTGAGACAGGGATGCGCAGTCACATGCATATCCGTATTAGTAAGAAAAAGGTAAGAAAGTACTTGCATGGAGGCCAAGGTCTGGTTCGGAAGAGGAAGGATTAACCCGAGTCCACAGGCACCCGTCTGGTCCTATCATCATGATGAGGACGATCCAACTCGAATCTCGTCTTGACTTTTGGCAACGATATCATCATCCATCTTCAATCGTGCTGTATAAAAAAAGAACACACACTCCAAACACACACGTATTATATTCACAACCAGTGGCTGAGGCTTGAGGTCTGATGTACGGCGGCCGTATAGACCGACCGGGAGGCACAAGGGGTGGCGTCAAGCAATGAATATTTAATTTGCTCTACGGTTGGCAAGCGTGGAGTGGGATAGACAGACAACTTGGGTCACGACTCACGAACGCTACGCTTCTCCTAATTCATTAAGATGCGGTGTTTCGATAACTTCCGGAGGCGGAGAAGGGATCAAACGAAGTGCTGACGAGATCTTCGATCCAGACGCTGCGCTTCGCCTATGATGTGGTGGTTCGAAAGCATTCAAAAAAAGTGCGAGTGAAAGATATTGCGATCCGGAACGGATGACGATCAACGGTTCGAAGTGCTCAAATAACGACCGCATGAACAAAGCCGTATACAGAACGCCACCTGGCACCTCGACGGTGTTAATTGAACTAGTCATATACGTGGCACCGCCGTGAATGTAAGACCAACCTGTAGGCAGAACGTTCAATTTTCGCTTGCTTTCAATGGCGAAACTTGAAGTCGAGTGCGAGTGCAATTGGTAGCCAGAGCTGCAAGTTTTGCCTTCGAGCCATATCATGTTTATGGCGGATAAACATTTAGCCTACCTGCCAACTACTAACTGTCTCGTTGCCTCATATAAATATAGGTGCAACGTACTTACTTTCACCCACTCTACCGCAACACGCTTGAAACATCAAGTTCTGGGCCCGTCAATATACACTATATAGGGATTAGACCGTCAACCATCCCGAGTCCGTCCTGCCCCGAGGCGCGAGAGACCATATTTGCCGACCGCTATAGCACCTGGCCTTCTCCGCCGGTTTTCTCTGGTGAATGTGAGCCCAAATGGTCCTTCACGAAATGATAACGCGTGAACTGACTCGGACGATGTGTCGCTCGACCAGCTATCAAAGCCGACTACGGTCCGTATCCCTGAATGATTCTAGCTTATAATAGAATACTCGCGGACCTCATTCGATTGGCTGCACTTGCGTGGTTTTCCCGCTCGTTCCGACGAATGAGATCCAAATAGAGAAACCACCATGAAACACCCCTGACTCGGACTGACTCAACGCAGACCGCAACTACCAGCGCCGTACTAACCCGCATCCCCGCATTCTAGGGAACGCAACGGATCAGTTTCAATGGAGCGGGAATTAATCAACATATCATCAATTGAAGTTCGCGTTTGACGGTGGCGTGAGAACCATGCGATCGGCTGAGAAAAACAACAGTGGGTTCACGGTCCCGAATCAAGAAAGTCCCCATGTACCCCTTGGCATGGTTTCCGACTCCATGGGGATGCTGGGTTCACGGCCCTGAGCCCGAGTGTGAACATGCTAGCATCCTGTTTCATCCCGAACAAAAAAAAGTTTGGAGATTCGGATTTCGTTAAATACGACCGTCGGAGCCCTCGCAACCAGCATCTGGGGTGTCACCGTTCTTACTTGCACCGTCCGAGGCAGTGATATGACCGTAGGCGAGTAAAGCAACCCCTATTCTCCCAGCCAGATAGAAGGTTTGCAGCATTTCCCAGTTCAATTCTAGGGTGGGGTTGAGATAAAATACAAATTGAAAACACGGTCTATAAGTACTAGTACTGGGACACAACGCAACGCAACAAAGCCATCGATGTACACTAAGCGCCGTTGGAAACGAACTTAGCCGCAAGTCGCATGAACCGGTTATTAGCGGTTGCCCGTCGTCTACTCAGTGTACAACGGGACCCATATGTGCGGTACACCAATCCAGTTTTGTGTTCTCCCCTGCGCTGGTGCATACTTCCACCACGTCCGATTCTTCAAGAAGCCAGTCCTCCCCACGGCTAAACATGTCCCTGTCCGGAAATATTTCCAAGATTTCCGTTTGTAAACCCTCGGTTTCAAGCATATACGTCCGGCGTAGCTCACGCTTTCCCCGAATGGTTGGCGTCTCAACGTTGAGGAGACTAAACCGCGGGTTACGACGTAGCTGCCGAAAGGTTTGTCCAATGGGAAACTTGTCGTCCAAAAAGAGACGCTCGCTTTCAGGGGAGGTGATCGTGACGATGGACGTCGCGACGCAGACAACACGGCTGGCGCACAAGAGGTGTACCTGACGCGATTGTGTGATGGGATGTTCGGGCGAAGCAGGGTGTAGACGGGGGGACGTGTTCGCATAGATACGTTTCACGTGAATGGGCCGTCCAAAGAATGTGCTATCAGATGTGATTAGTAAATGAAAGTAAAAATAGCGTGTCAAGAGTGTTGGTACCTTAGCAAACGTTGCAAGTCACCCTGTGCGGCGAGCATGATGCGCTCGAGGCCGGTCATGTTGTCGGGATGACAGGAAAGCTTGGGGGGGTTCGTGAGGGTATGGTTCTCGACGAACGCAGACGGCTCACTTTCACGCTCGTGGATGCAGTGTTGTACGAGTCTTGTGTGAGCATGTCGACGAGGTTTCAAAAGGGTGCTGAGAACAACTGTTGAAGTCTACTAGGAAATGGACTCTGTCGAGTGGGCGGTATGCTCTACACCTCGTCTTCCGCCTGGCTTTATGGGCGGGCGAAATCGTGAGCCTGATCGGAATCTATACAGGGGAAGATGTTCTTTGCCCCAAATCCACACATCCACATCAGAAAGAGAAAAGCGAGAAAACCACTTCCGTTATCTTTTAACGATAAACATATGGTCCTCGAGCTATATTAGGGTTGTCGTCTCGATTGCTGCGACGTCCCTGAACTCGGCTATAATCATGATGGTAGTCAGTCTCACGTTATCCATGGGCTTATTCACGCCCATTGGGTCAACAGTTGGGAACTAGATCCTTGTCACTGTCAGTCAGTCAAAAGGCAAAATTCTCCTGGAAATGGGTATCCTGCCGGCATGTTCAAGAGACGCAATGAACTTGGAGTGACGCGGAATTGGTCGCCTACCGTGTTCATTAGTAACCAAAAGAGCTGTATGGAAACGCATACCCCACCGAGACCGTGTCACTGCGTAATAATTGGCCCGTTCTCACCTGATGCACTCAGCTACTCGTTTGAGTTTACCGCTTCAAGTACACAGTTGCACTCGCTCCTCGTGACGACCGACATAGAAAACACCTGGAATGGTTTTAGTGTGATTGCCCCAAGAGTAAGGAATTGAACATCGCCTATTAGAGGGGCAAAGGAATCATGGTCGGAGTGAAGAAGATAACAACCGAGTTCCTGGGAACTTGTGGAATGCCACTGATTCCGCAAGCCAGACAAGATCCTCTCACACGAAGCCACGCAACCACAAGTAAGCAAAAGAGGGTCCTAATAGGGTGCTTCCGGGAATAGTTTCGAACGACAAGTGTCAAAATCAGACAAAGAACCAATTTGAGCTCAAGCTTTCAAGTCCAAACTTGTGAGTACAGTTTGATGAAGCTGTGATGAAGAGTAGAATTGCCCGAAAATAGTTATTTATAATTACTTTTCAGGCAACCAGGTAACCAAAATGAAAAACTGGTGGGGATAAGTCCTTGGCAAGCCTGACCGACTATTCACTACCACTGCACTGCTTATCTTGGACCTCATCCCATCCCGGTGGAGCAGGTAACTCACCGAATAGACCCGCTGAATCAAACTATGGTATGTCAAGTGCGGCGCAGCTCTCTGTTCCAAGTTATAGATGAGTCACATGCTCTGCAGGGGAGAGCCAAAAAGACACGCAAATTCGCAACGGTCAAGCGACTACTGAGTCCTAATGATGCCCGTTTGTATGATGCTCACTCTCCTGCTTCAGCAGGCGAGGGATCTAACTATAATTTCACAGGAAGGAGAACCAATTGAAGCAAATGAAAAAGGAGGAAGAGGAGAAAGCAAAAGCAGTCCGTCGGGTGTACGTGGTCGTATCATGCTGTTCCGCAGTGATCCACTATGCCATCTTTAGCCCGCAAACCGCGTCTTCCCTCTTTCTCGCGCACAATACGGAACTTGTGCCACCGTATCGCGTTCTCATCGACACCAATTTCATCAATTTTAGCCTTCAAAACAAGCTGGAGCTTATTAATGGCATGATGGATTGCCTCTATGCCAAATGTGCGTTCTGCTTCTTTTCAGTAACACGACCCTGACTCTGATGAGAAGGTATACCATGCGTGACTGATTGTGTCATGGCTGAGCTGGAGAAATTGGGCCATCGTTACCGCGTAGCTCTGAGGTGAGTCTCCGTTTTCTTCCGATCTCTTCGGAGCTGAAAGACCTTTCCAGAGTGGCTCGTGATCCTCGATTTGAGCGCCTCCACTGCAGTCATACCGGCACGTATGCCGACGATTGCCTGGTACAGCGTGTGACAGCACACAAGTGCTATATCGTCGCAACGTGCGATCGTGAACTGCGACGACGAATACGGAAAATTCCAGGAGTTCCACTCATGTATATCGTTGCGAGGCGATACGCAATCGAGCGCCTGCCTGATCAAGGAGCACCCATCTAATCAAATACAAAATTAGGGCCTGATATCTCGCCTTGTGATGCACTCATGAGATTTTTTCACGCTTCGGACCAAGTCCCATCGAGACGTACCTGAGGACACGTTAGGGTGTCGCGGTGGAGATGCATCTCAATCTTCTTCCTTGTATGGAGTGGAAACGTATCTTACGTGGCCGTATCAATCCTTTCGTTGCTAGGCCGCGATCGGTACTGCAAGCGTTGAGACTCTGAATGTTTGCTACTAGTAGCCAAAAAATGTAGGAAGAGATTTTGTGTGTATTAGCTTATCTTTTGTATGAAAGTTTTATATTCCTTCCCAACACCAGACGACATGACCACAGTTGGTTGGACGATAATACGATAGACGGTAACTCATTATGGATTACGACAAGACACGGTATAACGAAACACAGCACCGAGTCCCATTCAAAAGAAATACGGTGCTCTCACATTGCCCACGAACCCAGGCGACATCTGTTCTTGAATTTATCTCAAATACTTTGGCCTATCAAATCCAAACGTTACATCAAGCCTGGGGGGTCGCGCTGGCTGGTTGATGCTTTACGATAGTCCGTGGGGCGCAATCGCTGGTTTCTGCTGGCTACCTTTTCCCACCCTCTCGTCTGCGCGTGTTACTGCCCTGATTCGCGAGTACTCGGGTGATTTCGCGGGTGTGAAGACGCCAAGATATGTACCTCGCTTCTGGGCCCGCGTAGCGTATATCCCAAGCCGCCTCGCGTTTCGGCCGACTTGGGCTAAATATCCGCTCGCGAGTCCTCCCCAAGACCAGTTTGCCTCGAAAACCTTGGGGGTTGAACACGTACCTCGACGCGGTGGTGCCAGCGGATGGTTTGAAGAGGCCATATCATTTTCCCACGGAGCTTGGGAGCGTCGTTCAGCGCGAAATGGGTGGATCAGGTGGTGCAGAGCCAGATGGTACGCGCCCTGGAACAGAATCATATGTCTCCAATGGGGTGAGGGTGAGTCTGGAGTTTCTTTCATCACGATGAGATCTCAGATAAGACAAGACATGCATGACTTGGGGGAGATAAGAAACGATATTCACATGCGCTGTCGACAGTGGGTGAATGAGATTCACCGATTGGTGACAGTTTCCGGAGGTATGTGTAGTGGCGGGCGTGTGTCTGATATGATTGGGTGACAAAGTAGAACGATGTTCCCAGCGACCATTCGAGGATTGCTCGTGCTACATTGTGCGTAGGAGACATTCTTGGCTGCTTCACCAAAGGCGAGTACAGTGACATCGATCGCAATATCTGTGAGATCTAGGAAATAGTTCGACAGGCGCATGATGAAAGGTCAACTGCTGTAATAAAGTCTTACCTTTTTCCCATTTCTCGATCAACTAGTTTTCTTCTTAATCTCTAGAGCATTGTTCAAAGTAGTGCTCTGAACCCTCGTTTACAAGCCTGTAAAAGAATGTCATCGGCACGGGAATTAAGAGAGACATGATGCTGTCACGACTTGTCACGCGCGGCAAGCAAGCCGTGCACGAGGCTCCGCTCGGTTTTGCAGGAGGTGGACTTTGAATATGCATCTCCGACTGAAATACTTCCCAATTTGGTAGGTGCTGTGGTTCATTGTAACTATTCCATCAGATGGCCGTAGAATGTACTGAAAGAATACAACGCACAGCCTGAGCAGATGGTGGCAACTTGTGTCACAAGACATGTCAAGTATTTATGAATCTACCATGAGGCAAGAGTAGCAGAAAAGATCCTCTAAGAGTATTACTGTTCCTTTCATTTTCTTAAACACATTGTATAGATAAATTAAATTTGAGCCTTTGCAACTCAGGTCACCGTGTGTATTTTCAAGTATTAACTCGACAGTAAGAGATTAAATTGGTAGAGAAGCCCATTTGGCAGTTATCTCCTTGACCAAATGGAATAATAGCCCATCCGGTAAGCATACTTACTGTAACTGACAGAAAGTCCAGCCCTTCCAAATTCAAATTCCGGACTCATCCCTAAGTGATGGAATGTGCTCAGAGCTGTTCTTTGTCAAAAAATCGGACCGTTGGAACGTTTCTGGCTGTACATCTTCGTTGGCTGGCGGACTTTGAATTGTCCCGCGTGCGTGACACATCTGATAGGTGTGTTTGGAAGAACTGTCCAGTGCATTTGGGAAATTTCCAGGAAACAGGTCTATTCAGACCTCCCTCCATCCCTCTCGCCACTTGCTGTTGTGCTTTCCATTTCATCGTTCAAAGGTGTACATGTACTACTGCAATCTCCTCTGTACAAATCCCGTTGACACACCAAAGATGTGTTGTCGCGTGCTCTACAGATGATTTTGCGTCATCTCTATTAAGAAAATTGATCGGTCGTTGCGTCTAACGGTAGCGTATCGTGCTTCAATTACTTCGCTGCAGAGTACATCAAATAAAGTACACACTAGCATGCTTTAATTCTAACTTTGTTCGAGTTTATGAGTGGCGAAGCCGCGGGCCTGCCAAGTGTGTGGATTACAGTAATCGACCGGGATATCCAGACGTTTCACGCACAGCTATTACGAAGAGAAGTCAATCTCAACGCGACATCGACGGAGCTGCCGCGGATCGCGCGACAGGGGGTGTGTCATCGTGCTTAGCAGGAGAGGTCGCCGGAGCCGCGTTCAGTTGCGAAGATACCGTGGAGCGAGTTGCAGGGTCGTGATCTGGATGGTAGATCAAGCGCCCATAAAAGCGAGTCACTCTGACAGTGCAGTGCTGCACGTGTATCGAGCCTCGTGAATAAACGTCGCAATTGCGTTCGGGAAGAGGATCGGGTGAGATTCGCGTCCATTTAATGTGCGTTCGATTGTAATGCGAGCACACTGGTCGAGTCTCGGATAAATGGAACGTGTCAACGTGGCAGAGTGCCAGGCAGAGAACGTTGGCAATCGGTGCTGTCTGTGACAGTCCGTTGGTGACAGGAGAGGACGGGCCGACGCGGCGATGCTGAAGCGTGGTGTTAAGGCTGTCGAGTGTGATGGTGGTGCTGTGTCGATGCGGTGGGTGAACGCCGACGACATGAAGGGTGTGGGAGAGGATGCCGGGTTGGCTGTCCTAATACAGTTTCAGGAGGGGGTCACCGGGGGGGTTGCGACGGACGCTGACAGGGGGGTTGAAACTGACAGCCCAAAAGTGGCAACCGAATTGATCTGAGATGCGACTACGTCAGATTATGTTTTTTTATTTTTCCTCTCTTTTTCTGTGGTTGACTTTCGGTCATGGTATTGAAGCGGGCGGATCATTTGAGGGGATATAAGAATGAGTGAGCGAGCGAGCATCCTTCTCTTCCCCAACACACCATGTCCTCTCTCGTCGCCCACTACAGCGCACACGTCCGCGAGCTTGACGACTACCTGTGCGTCCCTCTCCCTCTCCATCCCCGCTCCCACTGACCACCCGCAGCTCTGGAACGCCCGTCACCCTTACCGGCAGCGGCCTCTCCCTCGCCCAGATCGCCGCCATTGCCCGCCGCATCCCCTCTTCTGCTTCTCCTTCCGCGCCCCCTCTCCGCCTCTCTCCCTGCGAGCACCTCCGCGCTGCACACGATGCTTCCCGTCACGTCATCGCTTCCAAGGTCGAAGCCGGTCTTTCCATCTACGGCGTCTCCACGGGCTTCGGTGGTAGCGCAGACACCCGTACCGATGACCCCATCGCACTCGGTGCCGCCCTTCTCCAGCACCAGCACGTAGGCGTGTTGACCCCCTCCTCGGTTTCTCGTGATGCCTTCTCTTCCGGTATGCCCCCTGTCCCTGTTTCCCGTCTCTCGTCCCACTCATCTCCAGCAGCACTCTTGCCTCTCTCGGATCCCGCTTACTCAACCATGATGCCCCCAGCCTGGACCCGTGCCGCCATGCTTGTCCGCACCAACTCCCTTCTACGTGGCCACTCTGGTGTACGATGGCAACTCGTCGAAAAGATGGTCGAGGCTCTCACAAAGGGCCTCGTACCACTCGTACCCCTTCGTGGGAGTATCTCTGCCAGCGGTGGTCAGTATATTTGTTCGGTTCCCCTCTGGTCAATTCTATCTCGCTCATCTCTACCATGTAGACCTTTCCTCTCTTTCCTATATTGCTGGCATGCTCATCGGAAACCCTGCCATCCGTGTATGGTTACTCGCTTCCCCTATTCCGCCGTCCCTCCCCATACGGCAGGCTCCTCTAAAGGTCTCCGCCCTACGTTTCCCAGTCTCTACCCCCTCGTCTACCTTTGCCTCTGGTACCGCTACTCCAGCCACCGAATCTGGTGACATATCTCCCGTATCCCCAAGCACACCTGCTTCCTCTGTTCCTGATGATGGTTTTACCAAGGCTCAATTTGCCCAATCAGCCTTCTCCTACTCGCCTCTTGCTTCTTCCTCGACAACATATACCGCTTCCAATGCCCTCGCACTCACAAATACGTCCCCCCTCCCTCTCGCATCCAAGGAACACCTCGGTATCCTGAACGGCACTGCCTTTAGCGCAGGCTTGGCTGCCCTCGTCGTTAATGATGCCCAGGACGTCGCTGTTCTTGGAGCTGTAAGTGGCAACAATCGCTCACAGGTTGAAATATCAACTCAACCTTCGACAGGTTTTGACCGCGCTGTCCATAGAAGCCATGTTGGGCTCTCGTGGCTCGTTTGATCCTTTTGTCGGTCGTGCTCGCCCTCACCCCGGTCAAATCGAATCAGCCCATCTCATCTGGTCTCTCCTCTCCGAATCCAAGTTCGCTCAAGGTGAAGAGGTCGAAGTCAGCATTGAAGAGGACCAGGGTGTGCTCAGGCAAGATCGTTATTCTCTCCGTACCGCTCCACAGTGGTTGGGTCCCCAGTTTGAGGACATTAAGAGAGTCGAGGAAACCATTCGCATCGAAGTCAACTCGACGACCGATAACCCACTTGTGGAGCCCCCACGCGAGGCTAATGGGGAAGGTGCGTATTCGTCATAACCCAGTGTTCAACCCGACTCACATGTCCCAGGCAAAATTCATCATGCCGGAAACTTCCAGGCATTATCCGTAACCAACGCCATGGACCATCTTCGACTTTCCCTCTCGCATCTCGGTCGACTCATGTTTGTACAAGTCACCGAATTGGTCAATCCCGCTATGAACCGTGGTTTACCCGGGAACCTCTCCGGTGGCGAGAGCGCTCTGGATTTTGGGTGTAAAGGTCTCGACATTGCTGCCGCATCGTATATTGGGGAACTGAATGCGCTCGGGGGGATGAATGTGGGTGTGGGAAATGTTAGTGCTGAGATGCATAATCAAAGTGTCAAGTCAGTGACTTTTCTCTTGTAAGACTCTCGATGTTGACAAAGCATTTCACTAGCTCCCTTGCGCTCGTCTCGGCTCGATATGCACTGACGGCGCTTGAGGTATCTCAGTTACTTGCAGCGACACACCTGTTTGTTGTTTGCCAAGCCCTCGATGCGCGTGCATTGTATGTCGAAATGAAGCAGTTGTCTGCGCAGGTTGTGCGCGATCTTGTGCGCGAAGCATTTTCTCTCTCGGGTGCAGACCAACTCGTGGACAAGATCGCGCGTAAAGTGATACCCCAGGTGTACGACGCCCTCGACCGCACGACCGGCATGGACACAGCACCGCGGATGGCCAAGGCGGCGAGCGAGGCAGTGTCTCCGCTCCTCGAGGCGCTCACATGGCTCGATCTTTCTACACTCGACCTGGGGAAAGTGGCTGCGTTCCGTGCGACGTTGGCAGACAGGCTTGCGGCGCTCCTGACGGAGCTCCGGTGTGCGTATTTGGGGGTGTCGTTGGCGGACGTGCGGAGGGGGTGCATGGGGTCGACGTTAACATCCACGGGGACGCCGATCTTTGACATCGCTCCACGCGGCCGAACGCCCGCATCGGCCTTTTTGGCGCCGCGCACGCGGGTGGTGTATGAGTTTGTTCGGGAGGAACTGGGGATTCAGATGCACGGCGCGGACAACCTGAAGGGGAGCGTGTTTGGCATGCACGAAGGGGCGTTGCCTGGACTGGAGGTGGAAGATGTGATGGCGTCGTTGGGAGGGCCAGTGGATACGACGCTGGGGGACAAGGTGTCGATCATCGTCGAGGCGATCAGGGATGGACGGATGGCACGGGTGTTGGTGCGGGCGTGTGCAGGTATGGATGAGTGAGTGTCCGGACGGGAGGTTTCGGACAGATATTCAAAACATGTATATATCCCGCAATTTTCGTGTTACATTATATCGTATATGCACTAGACACTTATTTGTTTGTATGTAACAAGTAGATGACACGGATGTACTTTGGATTCAAGGGCAATAAAGATATCAATGGCGCGAGAAGCTTTGATACTCTAATCAGAGATGGCCCATCTAGACCACGTTCAACGTCGGCGCAAGAACGAAAACGCAATGCGGCGTACCATGTGTCGTTTCCCTCGCGCCTCGATGTCGGGATCGCGGAGCACCTTACCCGCAAGCCGTTCGACGCGACCTGTTGCGTTCATGTCAGGGATTAAGCAAAGCGACGGCGAGTGAGCGAGAGAGAAACAGAGAGAAAAGAGACCGGACGGACCGACGATCCTCGTACCCATCGGCGGTTTCGCGTGTGGCTGCGTGCGTCCGTTGACGCTAGAGCCCGTCACTGGGTCTGGTGCCGATGCCGAAACGGGGTGCTTCTCCCCAATCTCAATCTTGGCCTCGGTCTCGAGCTCCGCCCCGTTCTCGTATTCTTCCGCATCGCGTTCATAGCCGCGACTGATCCACGGCGTATCGAGTCCACGACCACGACCAGGCGGGTGAGAAGAAGAGGGGACACCTGAATCTGGGCCCGGGAGGGTCTCTCCCCCTGTCCCCGTCCCCATCCAAAGTATGCCCGGAATATGACACGCGGTGGGTTCGGTGGTGCATCCTGCCATGCCGGGGTCGTGTGCTGCGTAGGGGTCGTCGCCTGCGCCTTTGAAAAAGGCAGGAGCAGGGGCGGGGGCGGGGTAGAGCATTGGCACCGGCATGGAGTTGGGGTCAGATAAAGGGTTAGACTCGGGCGCGTGGGTGCGCTTCAAAGTCCCCTGGGAGGAGCTCGTCCTCGCCGTCGAGTTGCTCTGCGCCGGGTTCGCTGTCAGAGACGAAATTCGCGCTTTGATAGTAGCGATAGTCGTCTGTACAGGGTTGGGATATCGGAAAACAAGACTCACCGCGGGACATGGTAAATAGGAGAGGAGGGTGATGACGTCACTTCTCGTGCACGTGCCTCTATATCAGACTGGAACGGAAAGACGGTCCATCTCCTTGATCAATTCAACATTCCGCGTCCAGCCCATTGCCAGCTCACACTTCCATTCTTCGTAGCATGTCTTTCTCATTCACTCAGAGTCGTCTTCAACCCTCACCCACGTCGCTCACGACAGCCTCGCAGATCGTCATTGTTGGTGCTGGCACCTTTGGTCTTTCCACAGCTTTTCATCTTCTCGGGCGGGGTTACACAAATGTGACGGTTCTTGATCGCGCGAGGGAGTTACCTGCTGTCGACGCTGCGAGCACGGACATCAACAAAGGCGCGTGCTGACACCGACCGACTTCAACAACAAGGACCGGCGTACTGACAGCATCTCGAAACAGTGATCAGGTCGTGCTATAGCGACATATTTTATACCAAACTCGCGAGAGAAGCAATGGAGGCATGGAAGCAGCCCATGTGGCAAGGCTGTTATCACGAGTGCGTCTCGGTTTATCTGATTCATGTCATCGTCGCTCAATAACGCGCGGTAACTAGATGCGGCGTGATCAACGTTGGCAGCGACAAGTTCGACGATAGATTGAGGGAGAACGATCGGCAACTCGGTGCACCCATCGAAGACCTTCTGGACGCCAAGGCTGTCCGGACCAAACTTTTATCCTCCCTCCGTCCCTCCACCAATTCCGACTCGAATGCACAGTCCGTTGGTCCATTCGCGAATTACAGCGGCTACTTCAATTCCGAAGGAGGTTGGGCAGAGGCAGCGCGGGCAGTAGGGATCCTTATCTCATGCGTGAGGGAAATGGGTGGGAGGGTGGTCGAGAACAAGGAGGTCGTCGGGCTCGTGAAAGATGAGAATGGGCGGACGACAGGCGTAAAGTGTAGAGATGGCAGACGTTTCGAGGGCGACAGAGTTATACTCACCATTGGATCGTGGACTGCGTCGACGTTTCCCGAGTTGGAGCTCGACTCAAAATGCTTAGCAACCGGGTAAGCGGGCTTTACTGATCATCGAGGCGGGGGGTGGGTGGTGATGTAAATGTATTGCTGACCCCCTTTCCAGCCAGACCGTGGCAATGATACAGCTCAGCGCAGAAGAGAAGGAGCAATATAAAGGGTGCCATGTATACTTGGATTTTGAGACTGGATTCTACACTTTTCCGGTGAGTCTTTTTCTTTTCTTTTTTTTTTTTGGTTTCTTCGAATCCTTGTTCGGCGTCGCATTCGTTGGTACGTCAATGGATAATTTTCTTTTGGTCCTACTTTCCATCTCCACTTTTTCTTCCGGCTCCCGTGCGGTTACATCTTGGAGCATATCTGTGGGCTTGCCCTTAGCTGCGGATGGCCTCTAGCGGAAGCCAATCAAAACGTTCCATATCGCATTATCCCCCCAAGCCCATCTTCATATGCGGCGCCAAACAAAAAATAGCACCAGGTTTTGAGGAAAGGTTGAGCGTACCAGAGGCCACGGAAGAGATCCGTCCGGCTATATTCTCACCTTGCTTATCTCCTATACATTCGCACGTCATGCCACTTCGAATCACGGGGCTCTAGTTTGCGATCGGCCTATCCGCTTGCTGGTTGACGTGGGCCTTGTGCATATGCATATTATGGGTTCGAAAATGTTGATTGGCGGCGGTCCATTCGCATTTGGTTGGTCTCGTCATACAATTGGTTTCCAAGTTACATTTGTTCCTCATCCATTCAGGTGGTGTCTGCTCTTCCTTTGCCGGTTTTCTCATTGCTTTCGTTATCATTTGGTCATCCGCACACTTGTAAGTTATCGTAGTTGCACTCTCTGCTTCCTCATCCTTACAAGCTAACCGCCTGATTGAGCCATGTTCCATATTGTAATCGGCTAGTGAGCTCCATCCGACGTCGCTTGGGCGGGGACCTGTTATCATCCTCAATCCTTTTTGTTACACACTTCGAGTATGGTTTCCTCTCCCGTGTTTACTTCAGGGTTTCGATGCCGTTTTGATCTGGTTATGCCTTGCGTACCCTATTATTGTCGCTACGTGTGCGCTGATTTGCCCATCTCCTGATGCCTAACCGATACACTTCTGCATTACTGACTAGTCTCACTTCACCGTTAGCCGACAGAAGATGGAATCGTGAAGCTTGCTATCCATACGGCTGGACACACCCACATGATCTCCCCCAGACAGATGACAGGTGATATTGATCACCGTCCGGTCCGGAAAATATCGACACCGCGAACCATTACGAGTCACCCTGTATCTGGCGATGGCTTGCGCGTCCCGCAATCAGGTCTGCAGGCATTAAGGGAGCAGCTTAGAAAGGTGTACCCTGAGCTGGCAGAGAGGTCGTGGGTCGGGACCCGGATGTGTTGGTGAGTAGGATTTGTTTCTGGTTGTCCCTGTTCTTGCGTTATTCTCCGGCTTTATTGCTTCCTTTCTCCGCTTGGTGCGGATGCTATGCTGTGGATCCAAAACTCCATATGAACTTGCCCGCGACGCGCGATCGTACGCACGGACATTACCCTGTATCATGTCCTCTTCTGGTGCTCCGTCGCACTTACAGTTGGCACCGTGACAGAAGGCCAGTCACGGTGCACTGGACGGAATATATGATTCTGGTCATTCGACTTTGATTAGCGTCTTGAAGGAGATAGGATAACAACCGCGCTCCTGGAGATAAGCTCGTTGCCACATCAACTCCTGATGTCTTCTACATGGCGAGATCTTAATCTTCAGCATTTCCCGGTGACCAAACGATACATGCGCATAACGATAGAGTTAACTAGGGGCGTCAACGGCCGAGACCAAGCTGGATAAGATCCTTCCGTCGGTGCGGGTCTTACCAGCTCTTGTCCTCTCATGCGAGATTCTGTTGCCCTGAATTCCCTCTGTCACGTTGACACATCGTTGGACTGAGACGACAGATGATTGGCTGACTTGTTTGCGGGTGTGTCTATGACCCTCATCGTTGGCCCCGGTCGCAGCAGCGTCATAGGAACCATTCAATCCGTCAAACCTTACGAAATGGACGGATTTCACTGCATCTTTCTATTCGCGCATGCCGATCGTGGTCACGTCCGAACTGAAACCGACCGATCGTTCAGGACCCCCCTCCGCGTTGAATTTATTCCTTCATATTTTTCCGAGTTTTGTATATTTCTTTCTGTTCTTCCATTTTTCTTTAACGGAACATTGTTTGTGACTTTCAGGAGCTTACGCCATCAATGCAGGTACACAGACTCGCCCGATGGAAACTGGGTCATCGGACCCTTTCCAGGAGATCCTGCATTATTCTTGGCTACGTCTGGTAGTGGACATGGATTCAAGGTGCGATTATTCGATTTGTTGAGGCGGATACAGCACCGAGCCGAGTCGAATCTCGACGGCATGCATCGCTAGATTCCCAAAAGCGCCTTTTTTATTTGGAGAATCAGACATATACATATAAATCCGTTGCTGACTTGTTCATCTCCTCCTCTCCTTCCTTTGTCGGTCACAGTTTCTCCCGAATGTGGGTCGCCTCATCGTAGATTCCTTCGAAGGCACTCTCGACG